>CM021100.1:603385574-603627806 GCA_007115665.2 Sequoiadendron giganteum | reverse complement strand
CACGGTTTAAGGGTCCCACTCCCTCTCTTAGGTTTTCCCCCCCACCATATAACTAAATAAATTCTTTCCCTCTCAAGTATGTCTCTCTTGGGTCTCACTCCCTCCCATGCTACCTGCACTAATTAGTGTCACTCCAATGCCCTTTCTCAAAATCCCTCTCTATAAGGCCTCACTTACCTCCCACCCTACTTTCTTAGGTCTCTACTTCCCACCCACTCTCTCCTACTTTGACTCCCTCTCTGTCAGGCCTCACTTACCTCCCACCCTACTTTCTTAGGTCTTTACTTCCCACCCCCTCTCTCCCACTTTGACTCCCTCTCCTTCTCTCAGGTGTCTCCCTCCCACCCTCTCTCCCTCTATCTCTCTTAATTTTCTCCTCCCATGCCCTCTCCCTCCCCGTCTCTCTCTCTCAAGTATCTCCCTCCTTCCCTCCTCTCTCTCTCTCTCCCACTCCCTCCCCTTCTCTCTCACTCCCTCTATCTCTCTCCCACTCCCTATCTAAGGTCTTCCCCCCCACCATATAACTAAATAAATTATTTCCTTCTCAAGTTTGTCTCTCTTGGGTCTCACTCCCTCCCATGCTACCTACACTAGTCAGTGTCACTTTAATGCCCTCTCTCACAATCCCTCTCTATCAAGCCTCACTTACCTCCCACCCTACTTTCTTAGGTCTCTCCTTCCCACCTCCTCTCTCCCACTTTGAATCCCTCTCCTTCTCCCAGGTGTCTACCTCCCACCCTCTCTCCATATTTCTCTTAGGTTTATCCATCCCACGCCCTCTCCCTCCCCCTCTCTATCTCTCAAGTCTCTCCCTCCTACCCCCTCTCTCTATCAAGTCTCCCCCTTCTACCCCCTCTCTCTCTTTATCTCTCTCTCCCACTCCCTCCCTCTCTCTCACTTCCTCTATCTCTCTCTCACTCCCTCTCTCAGGTCTTCCCCCCCACCATATAACTAAATAAATTATTTCCCTCTCACTTCTATCTCTCTTGGGTCTCACTCCCTCACATGCTACCTACACTAATTAGTGTCACACCAATTCCCTCTCTCACAATCCCTCTCTTTTAGGCCTCACTTACCTCCCACCCTAATTTCTTAGGTCTCTCCTTCCCAACTCCTCTCTCTCACTTTGACTCCCTCTCATTCTCTCATGTGTCTCCCTCCCACCCTCTCTCCCTTTCTCTTTCTCTTAGGTTTCTCTCTCCCATGCCCTCTCCCTCACCCCTCTCTCTCTGAAGTCTCTCCCTCCTACCCCCTCTCTCTCTTTCTCTCCCACTCCCTCCCTCTCTCTCAATCCCTCTATCTCTCTCCCACTCCCTCTCTCAGGTCTCCCCCCCCACCATATAACTGAATAAATTCTTTCCCTCTCAAGTCTGTCTCTCTTGGGTCTCCCTCCCTCCCATGCTACCTACACCAATCAATTTCACCCCAATGCCCTCTCTCACAATCCCTCTCTATCAGAACTCACTTACCTCCCACCTTAATTTCATAGGTCTCTCCTTCCCTTCCCCTCTCTCCCACTTTGACTCCCTCTCCTTCTCTCAGGTGTCTCCCTCCCACCCTCTCTCCCTCTCTCTCTCTTAGGTTTCTCCCTCCCACTCCCTCCTCCTCCCCCCACTCTCTCTCTCTCTCTCTCTCTCTCTCTCTCTCTCCCTCCTCCCTCTCTCTCCTCCTATATCCTCTCTATCCCACTCCCTCTCTCAAGTCTCCCCCCCCACCATATAAATAAATAAATAATTTCCCTCTCAAGTCTATCTCTCTTGGGTCTCACTCCCTCCCATGTTAGGTACACTAATTAGTGTCACTCCAATGCCCTCTCTCACAATCCCTCTCTGTCAGGCCTCACTTACCACCCACCCTAATTTCTTACGTCTCTCCTTCTCACCCCCTCTCTCCCACTTTGACTCCCTCTCCTTCTCTAAGGTTTCTTCCTCCCATCCTCTCTCCCTCTCTCTCTTAGGTTTCTCCCTCCCACGCCCTCTCCCTCCCCTCTCTCTCTCAAGTCTTTCCCTCCTACCCCATCTCTCTCTAAAGTCTCCTCCTCCTATCGACTCTCTCTCTCTCTCTCCCACCTCCTCCCTCTCTCTCACTCCCTCTATCTCTCTCCCACTCCCTCTCTCAGGTATTCCCCCCCCACCATATAACTGAACAAATTATTTCCCTCTCAAGTCTGTCTCTCTTGGGTCTCAGTCTCTCCCATGCTACCTACACTAATCAATGTCACTCCAATTACATCTCTCATAATTCCTTTGTGTCAAGCCTCACTTACCTCCCAACCTACTTTCTTAGGTCTCTCCTTCACACCCCCTCTCTCCCACTTTGACTCCCTCTCCTTCTCTCATGTGTCTCCCTCCCACCCTCTCTCCATTTCTCTCTCTTAGGTTTCTCCCTCCCACGCCCTCTCCCTCTCCCTCTCCCTCTCTCTCTCTCTCAAGTCTCTCCCTCCTACCCCCCCCTCTCTTTCTCTATCCCACTCCCTCCCTCTCTCTCTCACTCCCTCTATCTCTCTCCAACTTTGTCTCTCTCCCTCTCTCTAAGGTCTCTCCTTTTCAAAAAAACATATTTGGCAAGCGCCAAATGTGTTTTACCTTGAAATGGTAAAATAAGGCTTGACACCATGATTCAGGCCGACATTCTTGTGAAGTTGTTTGGTTCAACACTTTATCTAAGTCAAAAACATATTTTTTAATGCATTTGACTTCATATTGTACCAATCTATGCTTGATCCATCACCATTTTACCACCAATCTACATGGTAGACAATGCAGAAGAAGACATTTTGAAGTTTCTACATCATTTTACATTATTTGAGGTAATATATTCATTTTGGTAAATTGAAATGTTTATATTTAGTATATTTGTTTGTTTTTGACAATATAAACTAAATTTCCTTAATTATTTTATTAATCATAACAATTGGACATAGAATTCAACATTGAATTAGATGGCATTTGCATAAAAAAGTTCAATTTTTATGAGTTTGAAGAACAAAAAAATTAAAAACATGACATTTACTAAACACAAATTTACTTATGAATTCTATTTGCATTTCTTATAGTAGTCCATTTCCAGCATGGCTAGTGGAATTCACTGTATTTCATTCTTTTTCAACTAATTTGGAAATTTTTTATTTTCATCTAATTTGGAAAACCTAATAGCTTTCATCAATGTTAATGCAAGTTTCCATTAATTTTTTTATTCCATAAAAAAATCACCTTCATTGAACATGTGATTGGATAAATTCAAGTGATTTGACATATTTGTTAATGCAAGTTTCCATTCATTCAAACCATTTACCTTTCTAATAAATAAAAAAATGGGAAATTTTGTGCAATTGAGAATGCTTATTTTCTTTCTAAGTTACCTCATTGCCAAAGAAATAATGAATAATTATAAGATATAGCATCACAAACCCTTCTTTGAATTCATATTCTTCATGACTTCATTGAAAATAAAAAATTTAGTTTTGAGAAAAATAAACACAAGAGTCTCTAGTTTTCATTTAGGTGGCAACAACTTATATCCTAGGTTAGTGATGCAGAGCAGGGAGACAAAACATTCAACAATCATTTAATTAGATCAGTTTCAAACAATATTCAATCTCAAAAACCTAAATTCAATGCTAAACTAACCAATTCACATCTAAAACAAAACAAATATCATCCATAAATAACAAGCTATGCTTTTCAAGATGACTACCATTCTAAACCTCTTGAAGATTTTAACAAAACCCACCATATGTAATTCTATTGCTCAAAATATTATATTCATACAACAGTCACTCCTAACAAAATGAAATAAACTCAATATTACTAGAAACTCTAATTTGTGAATTGTTCATCATAACCTTTATAAAGTTCAAGTTCAATAATGCTAGTCAAAAGGTCCACAACTTCAAAATCAACGTTCCAGGCCTCTGGTGTAGGAGCACCTTGTAAGCAAAATTTTGTTAAAAATGTCATCTTTAGTGAGAATGGTCAAATGCTAGGATTTTAGTTAATGTTGAGTATATTGTGTTCAGTAAGGTCAATTAGACCATTTTATAATGTATTTGGAGCTAAGGGAGTTCAGTTGTGTCATAGCTTGCAATTTGGCTAAATGTGGTTAGAAAAGTTGCTAAAAGATGCAAAAGTTGTAGATTTCAAGGGAGTTGAAATGAAATCAAAATATTTTTAATAAAATTCAATTCCTCGAAGGAGAGGTTGTTTGTTGATTTGTACCCCATTTTTTTTTATCAAGAAGAACATTATTTTCTAGAAATTTACTAGTTTCTCTCACTTTTCTTGTTTTTGTATGGACTTTACAGACTCTAAGATGATATGAAACTAGTTGGATGTTGTATATTAATTAATTAGCTTTCATTTTCATCTATTTAGAGGTTCTAACTCTTTGTATATCAAAATTTATATTGTTCTTACTGTTGCTACCTACTTTCACAGTGTTCTTGGATTGAGGGGTTTCATTATGTAATTCAACCGATTACACTTTTTCTGCCTATTGTAACTTTTGGAATGGGTCCTCTAACATTTAAAATACATGGTTAACCTATTTATAATGTTGTGGGGTCAAGGTTGGGTGTTTGGGATGATGTTCTAGGACTATAGCAGGGTCTTTTCATAATGAAAATTAGGGCTTCAAGTGGTGTTTTGACAAAATGTGGGAAGGAATATCCATGTAATGTATTATTCACCATGTGTAGGGTCTGGTAAGTGTGTTTGGTGCTTTGTATGGGTCTCACAGGTCCAAGAGATAGGAGTTTCATTAAAACCCCAAGTATTTTGCTTGAAATTGAGGGTTTGGTGTATTAGGGGTCTAGAGGTCTTGGACCTGGAAAAAAATCAAGAAATTGGATGTTTTGACACATAAAATACTTCCTTTTAAGGATTTTGAGTGAAGATGTAGTGTTTAAAAGGTACTCTCTTTGTAAATTAGGCCAATTGAATAGCCTTTTCCAAGGTGGGTCTATTGGAAGTCAATGTTGGTCCAAAGGAGTTGATGTTGGGGTTTACCTATGTTTTATAACTTGCAAATGGGTATCTTAATCATCCCTGATTTTGTCAAGTGTTTTGGAAAATCTTGGTGAAAAGGCCCTTGAACCGGGCTACCTATGCTACAAGGGAAAGCTTGGTAGAAGTTGGGATTTTCAGTTGAACATCTGGTTTTGCTTTGGAATATGACTGATTCTCATTGATTTTCTATATTGAATGATTTCCACCTCTCTCTTCATAAAAAATGGTGTTTCTTGGTAAGTTAAGTGATCAAGTTGTGTGTAAGTCTATTAAGAGCATTCCTCTAAATATTTGAACAATTTCATTGTGGATCCCTACACGTATTGCATCAGCCTCTAGGTACTCTGCCAACTCTTCAAACACACTCAAAATCCCTACTCTAATAGCTAACCCTACAGACATCTAACTCCATCATGTATGAAAAATATTGTGTAGCATAGACATGTTTGATAATTCCAAATAGCTTGCTACCTTATTTCATAAAATGCTTTGGTGTGTTTCATATTTAATGCAATGTAATCAGGAATATCAATATTTTTGTAAAATTCCTTACTTACTTTTGTTCTATGTGTGTTTGTGAACATGTATCATTGAAGGTCATTCCAAGGAAACGACCGAAGCCTCTAACACCAAAAGAACATGCAGCTAAAAATGCAAGGAGAAGAGAATTTAAAAATGTAGCTCATGAAGCAAAGGAATTGCAGCCCATACAACCACAAATTCCTGTGCAATATAAGAGAGATGTCAAATTGGAAAAACAAAGGGCATGAATGAGGAAATTTCATGGAAGAACAGGAATGGATATAGAAGTTGGGAGCACATAATCAACCATAGGTGAAGCTCAATGCACATCTCCAATTGAAGACACATTGACAGCATGTGGTTTTCTAGGCACATCAGGAATCACATCTCCAATTGAAGACACACCATAAAAAATATTGCATTTTGAAAGTACATCAGCAAAAAAATCTCTATTTGAAGGCACTCCACAAATTACATCTTAATTTGGAGGTACAACATCGTTTACATGTCAATATCAAGGTATGTCATCAATCACACCTCCAATTGAAGGTACATGATCTATCCCGGATGTTCTTGACCTTCCCAATATTGACACAAATTTACATTTGAGAACTCCTCCTAGATTTTTGCATAGAAAACCTACATTTTTGATTGATATTGATTCTAATGTTTTGAAATGGATGCCTAATAAGATTCCAAAACGTACATGTCAAATATATGCACAAAGGATATGGAGTTTGTTTTTTGCGAAGCTAAGTGAGGGTGGAAGATGCCAGCTATTTGTTGAAATGATGAGGCAACTCAAATTTAGGCCCACCATGAAGGCTCTTGGGCTAAGAGTTTTGTATGACTCAAGTGAAAATTCCATTGTAAATAACTTGATGAGTGCATACAAGAGCGTGGGTTCCAACTCATGCACAAAGGATAGTTGTGCCACACAATGTGTGATGACAACAGCATTGTTAAGCAGTCAAAAAAGGAACAAGGTGAACCTTACAAAGGAAAGTAAGTATTTGAAAATAATTAGATCATCTCTAATGAGAGCCAAAGGAAGGCGTGAAAGAGTCGAGGATCCAAATAGCAACGAGTTATGGGAATTTTGGGGTAGAGTGCCACAGAAAGACACAAGAATTGCTCAAGGCTTGAGATCTTTAATTGTGAATTATTGGAAGGATAACACAAGGACCTCTCCTAATCAAAGAGATTTTGTAAGAAGGAGAATTGGTAGTAAAAACTGTGAGCCACGTCCAATGCATTAATTAGATACCACTCAAACCCAGATTTTTGCTCATTTTGTATAGAAGTTTCCTGAAATTAAAATATGTCAAAGGTATTTTGAAATGCTAAAGCCCTTTTATGTCAAAATAAATCACACACACACTTCTTGTTGTAGGGTTCATATTGAGTTTTCTAACCATTATTATTTGTATCAACGTATATGTGTAGATATGCATACTGACAATGTTTTGCAAGAATCTAACATAATGCCTCCACCTAAATCGTTAAGGAAATTTTTGTCTTCCATTTCATGTGAAAGAGAGGATGGTCAATTTTTTAACAAAAAATCATGTTTGGATGGCACATGTGATCGTTGTGGTGGCATGCAACATTTTCCAATTTTCCAACACATGGCTAGTACACACACAATTGGAGACAAAATTATCGAATTTGGAAAATATAAGATAGTGGCATATAGTCTAAAAGATGGGAAAGAAGCAAAGAAGTATGAATTGGTTAGTGATAAGATTCCAGTGTATCAGTTTATGGGAATTTTTTATGATCGGGTGGTCTATGATTATGCAATGCATACACACAGAGCACAATGGTTGGACTCACAGTTCAAGTTATGCAAGGACACATTTCTACTTCATCATATCATTTCATTTATAGACTTCGTTGATAAATACACACTACAACCATAGAACGAGGTACAATTACAGTACTAAAACTTTGTGTAGGTTGCTATATTTGTGCATATAACATTCATTCATGAAAATAATAGTACAAAGTAAAATAGGAAAGTGTTGAGGGAGTATCACTTTTACATCAGTGATGATCACACACATTCTACAGAGTTTGTTCAAGGTTTCTTTCATATGTTCTATGATGATCTAGCTAGTAGGGGCATATCATTTAGTCAGCATATCATATGGTCAAATAATTGTACATTACAATTCAAGAACGCCAAAATGTTTTAATGGTTGAGTAGGATGCATAGGATTATTGTTGTTCAACATATGTGGAACTTCTCAGAGGTCGGGCATTGAATCGGGGAGCATGATGGAGCAGGTGCATGTATCAAAAGATCCCTAGCATGAGAAGAGTTAAAGTACACAAACTGTGTAAATTTGAAAGATGCAAGATCAATTTTCCAGTGGTGCAATGGTGCAATGGGTCCAGGTAGTGAAGGTAATTCTTTAGTTCATAGATTTTTTCAGTTAGTAGATGATAATAACATTGCAAAATATGAGGATTGTTGTACACTAACAAGATCGAGTGAGCTACACTCTTTTAGAAGCTCCAATGAAGGTACATGGACTATCCATACAAGGAAGATGGCATGATTTTTCTATGCATTTACACTTCAATCATGGAATGATTGCAAGTCAACAAAGTGGGTTGAAAAATGGTCTGTAAGAAGTCTAACCCCACTTGACACTTATCAGCTCTCGACAGCTCTAAAAATCATGGAGATGCAATCATCCATTGAATTTGATCATGTATCAGACCTACTAGAACCAGGTAATATATGTTACTTACAAGTTCTATTATGTTGCTTAGTAAATAGATCTAACAAGATGAACATATCAATGTAGGGCATGTTTATGCGGTGATTGCAGATGAAGATAATGAAGAGGTATAGATTATTACTTGTGTCATTGTATTGAGGCCAAAAAGAAATTGGAGTCCCCAGTTATAGACGGAGAAAACATAGAATATCCTATAGGTTTGATGGTTATTACTCGAACATGGATTCAAAGGTATCCAGTTAAGAATGTTGCAGTTTGGCTGTTTGAGTACTTCGACACACATCAAAAAATTCTTCACTATTCAAACCTTGTCATCGCCACCAACATTCATTTTATCAAATATAAGGGTATACCTTTGAATAATAACTTGTGGAAAGTGTGTGAGTCTGACCGTGAGGCAATACTCGACACAATAAAGATTAGAGTAGACCCAGATGGTTCCCTTGATTGATTTTTAAGTATGCACATTGAATTTGTAAAGTCATGTTATTGATCACTCTTTTGGACCAACACCTTGCAATAAGTTTTTTTCACCAATACTGTTTGATGTCATATGCATTTATGAATGTCATTGATCCTTTTCTGATTGTGACTGTAGGTAGTACTGAATTTTGTCAAAGTATATAAGAAAAGAAAAATATCGGCTGGTGGTGCAAGTGTTCAGTGGTATGAGAAACATCTATTGCTGGTGCATTTTCTGGTTGTCAATCTTCTCTTTCTTTTCCATCTTTTTTTCACCATTACTGTTTGATGTCATATGCATTTATGAATGTCATTGATCCTTTTCTGATTGTGACTGTAGGTAATACTGAATTTTGTCAAAGTATATAAGAAAAGAACAATATTGATTGGTGGTGCAAGTGTTCAGTGGTATGAGAAACATCTATTGCTGGTGCATTTTTTGGTTGTCAATCTTCTCTTTCTTTTCCATCTCCTATATTTATCGGATTCTTATATGCTACATGTTTTATGTTAAGCCTCTCAGTGATATATTTGAAATTTATATGTAGGGTCATCGAGAGATGATAAAGTAGCAAAGGGGCACATCACCATTGTAGGACCTTCAATCAACCTCCTTATCTAGCATGCATGAAGGTGATAGTAGGCCTCGTCAGATGTATGACTAACATTATTTAGTTATTTCTCTTTTAATGATTTTTATGTGTCTATGTCTAAGATTGAGAGGCTTTTGTAGGTTTTTTATGGACCAAATTCCCATGATACTACACAACCACAAAGAGGCTACTACCCATGTTTTTTGTAGGGAGTAGGGGATGTACATGTTTTGAACCATTTTGGAATGCAAATAGTTGACCCAGCTGAGGTGGAATGGAAAAATGAAACTGGGCAACAACTCCTTTTGTTTCTTCTCAAGTAGAATATATTTCATGATCTATGGTGGAAATGGGAGGATTATTTACCTGCATGTATTGCTACAAGTATTGACAAATGGGAATATTTTCAAGATGTTCTTCCATCACTATTGTAATCAATGTATTTTTTGATATACTAAAATTATGAGAAATTACTACATGCAAATGTGTATATTCCTTAATATATGCCTCAATTAAATGTGTATATTACATTTCAAATTAGTTGTAATGATTCATGGTTTACATTTAAAGTTGTCTTCAAGGAAAAACATGTGGATTTATTAGTAAGAATGAAATAATGTTTAATATAATTGTAGAAAGGCATATTTTATTGCCCCTACTGATTCATATTTTTCAAGCCAAGGGGATCATCCTTCCACACCTCCTACTCCTAAAATAATGTTCCCTACACTCAACTACATCATCCCACTAAGTTACATTTGATGACAGTAGGTGGGATGATGGTTATGCCATTAGAATAACCCCAAACCCTTAAGGTTGTTCAGGAACCCGATAGGAGCAATTTGATGAATTAAGGCACTAAAATATTAAACTAAACCTTGCAAAGGAACCAAACACAAGTCAATTGTCATGTGCAAGGATGATTGTCATGATATGAAAACCAACTTCATGAATATGGTATCTTTGTCATTAGTAACTTGACTGCCCACTATCAACTGTCTTCATGACTATCTCTCTTATTTCTGAATTTCTCTGTTCTTTTAGTCACTATCCTAATCTAAGGTAACTTCCATCTCCATTTTCAATGATAGTCATGTCACTGTATTGTGCTAAATTTTTTAACAATACTCCCTGACACCGAGTATCTCAAAAGAAAAAATCTTGTAATCTCTCAACTATACAACCTATTTCATGAATTCCATGCCATTCTATCTTATAATCTTACTAGCAGGTACTTTCAAAACACTACTATTGAAAATGCAATAAGTATCTAGTCCTTTAATACATCAGCCATTATACAATGACTGCTCCAGCTCTCCATTGTTGGTTGATCTAAGAAAAACCAAGGAACAAACAAACGTACTTAAACGAGGGTGAGGGCTCATTTCCTTCACATACTTGGAAAAGGTTTTGATCCTTGTATAAATGACATGGAATGATACGAGGATGTGAGAGATCAAGAAAGGGCTGATGGAAAAGTTTCTAATATGAGCTCTCACACTTCAACAATAGGGGCAATAGGGGCAACTACTGCATATCAAACTCAAATTAGAGAGGTGGAGGTGGATGTGTCTTCAAGAGGTGTAGCAATAGAAATTTCTCAGTCTCACAAGAGGCCACACATTGGTATCTCAAACCCCATTGGCAGATTATTTGATGTGCAAGGCCGAGAAGTAGTTGATGCAACAATCACACGCTTATTTTCTGCCAATGGAATACCATTTAATGTTGCTCGATCACCTTTCTATACAAATATGGTCCAAGCAATCAACAATGCACCAACTGGATATAGACCACCTAAGTATGAAAAGATTCACACTACTCTAATTGATAAAGAAAAAATTTGATTAGAGCAACAAACTGCACCATTGAAAAGAGTGTGGGCTTTAGAAGGATGTAGCATTAAGATGGATGGGTGGATGGATACTATAAACCGTCCACTACTTAATATCATGGTAACATGCAACAAAGGGCCTAATTTTTTGAAGGCATTAGATTGTTCGGGGCAAGAAAAAAATGTAGATTATATTTTTAACTAGCTATGTGACGACATTGAGGAGGTAGGGGCATCACATGTAGTCCAAATTATTACAAATGTTTCCCACGTTTGTAAAGCAGCACACATGTTGGTGCAAAAGAAATACAAGCATATATTTTGGACACCATGTTGTGTGCATTTGTTGAATAACGCACTCAAAGATATTGGCAAGTTTGAGTGGGTTTCAGTTCTCATACAAAAGGGAAAAAAAATTAAAATATTTATATGCAACCATCACCAAACATAAGCTATTTATCAAAAAAATTCCAAAGTGGAGCTTCTCAAACCAGCTGATACAAGGTTTGCTTCTTATTTTATTATTCTTCACCATATTTGTGAAGTGAAAGGTGCTTTGTGTTCCACGGTTGTTAGTGATGCATGGGCATCTTGGAGGAAATCTACATCAAATGATGCAGTTGAGGTGAGAGGTATGATACTTGATGACCGTTTTTGGGTTGATTTTAGATTTGTTTTGGACTTTATTCAACCCATATGTGAGGTGATCAAATTTGCAGATTTAGACAGGCCATGTTTGGGGGAAATTTATGAAGAAATATATTCCATGTGTGAAATAATTAAGAAGATAATAGATGCAAAAGACCCTTCACTATATCCTTTGATAGAAGAAAAGTTACATGGAAGATGGAACAAACTTAACACACCTCTTCATTGTGTTGCCTATGCCTTAAATCCTAAATGGGATAATATAAAAGAGACCAATAAGAGGGCTCCATATGAGGATAAAGAGGTAATGAAGGGGTTTTGGGCTGCAATAAAAAAGATATATGTCCGAGGTGAGGAAGCATCAGTTATGAGGAGTCAATGGAATAATTTTTCATGTGGAAATGGTGAATTTTCTTCCGTGGAAGCTTTATATGATATACGAGCACATAAAGACCCTATAGAGTGGTGGTGAAACACCTGAATTTCAATAATTTTCTATAAGATTACTCTCACAAGTGGCTATCTCTTCATCTTGTGAGAGAAATTGGAGTACTTATGGTTTTATTCATTCACTAAAGAGGAACCGATTGGGGTTAAAGAAAGTAGAGAACCTGGTGTACATTCATAGCTCACTTCACCTTCTCTCTCATGTAGATCCCACATACAATGAGGGTCCTTTAGCAAGATAGGACCAAATTTCACCTAATGGAGATGTTGCAGCCATAGTGGATGAAGTGGTTGAACCAGATGGCCTTATTGATTTACCCCCAGTTCTGCTACCAACAAAGGAACCTGAGTTAGAGAGTGATGAGTATTTGGAGAGACTCATAACTAAGGACTTTGACATGGATGATATTGATGTGATGTAGATGATATGAGATATCATATAGATTTCTTATTTTTGTTTTTTGTTTGCATATTATCCAATTGAACTATCAATATTTCTGATTTCAATATGTAATCGAATATGTATTGTCAAATATGAACTTAGAAGTTAAAAATATGATTATGGAATTTGAAGTGTGAAGTATGAACTCTTTGGCTCTTTGAAACAATGCGATAATGACATTTGGATTTGAATTTTGACATTTTGACATTTTGTGTATTTAAATTTTAAAGTTATTGTTCATTCTTAAACTTTACTACTACTATTGTTTTGAAAGTTCAATGTCATTATATTTTCAGATTTTCTATATAGTAAAAAATTTTATATTAAAAAAAAATGGGGTCTCCAAGTACCCCCGTCTCCTATTTTCAAAAAAATGTCATACCAGTACCCGTACCAGTACCAGTACCAATCTCATGGAAACCATGGTAATTTCCAAGCTTTATTCTTTTCCCTCCAATCCAACAACCACAACTCAAGCCTCTCCAGGCTTTACATAGAATTTCTCATCTTCCTATAACTAATCAATGCCCCTAACCACCAAGAAATCAAATTTTCAAAACACATAACCGTTGCAATTACAAATTTGTTGCATTATGCAACTCACAAATTTGTAACTGTATCACTTTTCCTACTAACAAAACTAATGACTCCATTATTTCACTGAGATACAATCTTTCATGTTGCCTTTTAGGCTTTCAAACTCACTTTTTGACTCATTTCTAATGCAAGGGTGCATTCAAACCATCAAACATGGAGATTTGTGACTAGGTGCCAAGGTGCTCCTGCACCACCTACCTTATCAATCCTACCGAATTGGCAAGCTAGTCAGCTCACTGGATTGCCAAATCCATAAGGTTGACAAGGTAGGGGTAGTGTATGCCTCATAGAAATCGATGCAACCTAGGTCATCTCAAACATACCTTAGGGTATCAAATTCAACCAAAAAACTACTATGAACCAATCTACAATGCCACAAGGGGATGTAATGAAGTTGTTCCTGATGGAGCCTAAATTTTAAGGTCCTTGGTCTTCCGTTATTTTTGATTTATCTTGTTTTTCTGAGGGTACCTGCGAATGGGTTTTTGCCTTGTCTTCATGGGACCTTGATACTCTATTGTTGGGTTGGGTCTTTTTCATCGTTACTTTTTGAGGGGGTCTTTTAAGAACAACTTATGTCCTATGGGATTGTCTACGCATGGTCCCTTTTAATATAAAATCAAATTTTTTTCCCAACCTTTTATTCGCCTAAGTCTAAACCAATCCATGCTTTATCTATTAAAAATAACCTTAAGTCATCGACTGTCATTGCCCTAGGCGGTGTCCTTTTCCCCTTTATTTTACTACGTATTTTAAATATTTTGCAAGGGTTATTTTACCGACCGTTGATCTTCTTAAGTTTGATCTTGATCGTTTCCCACCATCCCATGATGACATCACTGCTAGCTTTTGGGCGATCACGATATCACGGGCGGGCGCCACATGTCTTAAGTTGTCGTGCTGAAGGAAGTAAATAAAGTGTTTAATTTATGCATTGAAATTTAGGGAATTATTAAGCAGGTTACTTAACCACATAAGAAATGCATGTGCTTGTAATCAACGACAATGTTTTAATCTTGATGGAAAAGTTGCTTGACAGATATATATTGATGCTACCTCCTATTTTGATCATCGAGATCGTAGATGGTGGAGATCAAAGGTTGCCCGCTATCACGTGATCCTAAACCAAGAGGGGTTTAGTGATTGCGATATCGCGGGCGAGTGCCACGTGTACTTTTTGAGGCTTGCATTCTATGGTGGGCCCTTGACGATGACATGGAAGTGTTGTCAGCTTTTTCAAAAATAATCGTTCGATGATCTGACAGAAAGATGAGATTGATGGCGAGATTTTAAACTTGCATCAAATGAAATTGAAGCTGTTGGCACGGCACGCAAGTAAGCTTTAATGGTGGACGAGACATCTACTTGGTTTTTTTCATCATTTCTAAGTATTTAAGTTCATAATCACATGGCCATAAAGACATTCAAGTGTTTGAGAAGTGATCCAGAGCCAGAGATAGAATTTTTCAAAGCAATTTCAGCACGGGTTTGTTTTTTTTGTGTAGCGTGAATTCCATAAGTTGATTTTCTTACCACTATCTCTGTTTGAGCATGATTCAAGATAGGGTTGCATTGTGTTATCGGTGGTTTTCTTGGTTAATGTTCTACGGTTACTGTTCCTTCTGGATTATGATAAATTTGCAAGATTGTGCTGTAATTCCGTTCTGGGTGATTTTAGTTTGTCTTCGAATTTATTTTTTGAAGAAGCCCTAATTGTTAAAATGGCACCACCAAAGCAGCATTTTGGCCATATAGATTACATACACAGAAATTTATATGATTATTTCCTAGACCAATTCCCTTTATCTACAAATGATAGGAAGAAAGGTTTGGTCTTAATGAATGGGACAACCCTAGGTGAAGGATTAAGATGTAAAAATTATAATATTGCAGATGCTAGAGTACCTATGATGGGTTTGGAGTTATTTAGAAGATGGTATGGGCAATGCAATGTGTCTCACCCTTTTTCAAACAGTTGGAGATATGATATGGGAAAACTTGTGGTACCAAATGTGTTTCTGGATGTTGACCTACTTAGGGCAGTTGCTGCACGATATGACCCTGTCACACAGATTATCAGGGATAATGATGGCAGCATTCTATTGAGTGTGAATGCTGATACAATTCATCAGGTCTTTGATTTGAGTGAGTATAGCTCATTTCTTGTTCGAATTGACTTTGAGGAGATGAACCAAGAATATGCCAAATCTCAGCCTCTTTTTAGGTCAAGATTGCTTCCCCCTCATTTGGCCAGGGCAGACAGTTCAACAATTCACATCGGCCCAATAGACTATGAGCCTTTCAGGCTAAGTTGTTTCGCTGATCATTTCTTTGTAACGTTCTATTCACTTTTCAAAATTATTGGTTTCAACCCTAACACTGTGATGCCTATCGCTTATATGTTCATGGGGGCTCAAATTCAACACCCTAATTTTTCTGTGATTTATGACTATGCTTCATTCCTTAGTGAAAGGATACATGAGGGTTTGCTGAAATTGCACAATGGAGATTCAAGTACTCCTTTCTTTTGGTACTCCTTATTCATGTATATGTTTTTTCATGAGAATGCCGACTTCTTCTCGGAGAAAATGGAGCGAGATTACCAGTACAGGCTTGGAGCGCAGACATGTCTGGTAACAAGGGAGGTGCTAGTTTTTTGCAATTTGATAACTGCTTTGTCTCTAGGGTTAGGGCTAAATTGGTGGTAAATGTGCCAAGAATTCCTGAGGATTTGCATTATTTTCTTTGACCCAAAATAAGGAAACCTGATTTGAAGGTATGCCACAATTGGGGTGACATTATTCTTTACCCTGTGAGTATTGTTTTGAGGGTTTATGGTTTCCAGGGAGCTCCTCATATTCTCCCATATAATGTGCCATCAAGAATGGGATTTGCAGAAGTGATGTGGCAATTAGGCTGCATTCATGAAGAAAAGTTGACAGGAAGGGGAAAAGGGACTTTGTTCCCTGATTATACAATTGTCTCTGACTTTGTATTCACAAAGGGAGGATGGGTCCATTTTGACCGTTATTTTGATGAATACCATTTGAAGAATGGATCTAGAAGACAACATGACCCTGAGGGATTCTTTTCCCTATTTAGGTAGAAGATTAAGGGTGGTAAATTCATTCATGTTTTCAACTTCCCCGACAATTTAATAAGAAATGAATTTGATTTGAACCAACAAGAATTGAATAAAGAGAAGTGGATTGCATATGAGAAAATTCTAGCCATGGTACATAAATTGGATCCAAGGTATGATCCATTGATGGAGTTTACTCCATTTCATAAAAGAATTGATTTTTTGATGAGTAATTTCAAGGAGATTATGAATATATTGAGGACCAAGAAGGCTAATTTAGAATTAGACTTGGGGATTAAGGAATCAGAGGTGAGGCATAAGGAAACAAGGCCAACTTACTAGCCATCAGTGGATAGACCTCTATACAGGAGGAAGAAGAATAGTAGCAGTGATGAAGAGGCAGGAAATAAAAAGGGAAAAGAGATAATGAAAACATCATCACTGTTGGGTCATGGGATCAGGAAGCTTGGAGGGATAAAAATTATAGATTTGGATTCACCACCGAAGAAAGATCCTATGGACCTGTCATCAGAACCAAGCCCTAAGAGGTAAAGGATTGAAGAACCACAGGAGGTTCTGGTGGATGAAATAGTTATAATTGACCAAGAAATGTAGGTCGGTATCCCCTCTCCTCCTAGATCAGCACAATTGCTGCTCACTAATATGGATATAAAGGGGCAGTATGTAAGATGCTAGGATGGAAGCCTACAAGGAATTCATGGATGATGACGCTTTTGTGAAAACTCATGTATTCTTGCAACTGATTTGGAGAATGAAGCTAGAAGAATATCAGGATAAGTGCAAGAGCAGGAGGGATTCAAGACCTGATAGGTAAGACTAGGAGAATGATGATGAAGTAAATGCTGAATTGATGGAGCAATTCAAAAAAACCACTCTTGAGGAAGGAAGGAAACTTGTGACCCAAGAAGGTGTCTTACTCCTCCCTAAATGGGACATAGTTGATGATGTGGCATTCAATGCTATTATGCAATCCAAGCATCCTATGTAGAGCAGTGAAGAAGAGGTCAAAGCAGCCCTATAGGATTCTGTTGTTAGTGAAGAATATGAGACATTAGCCATATGGGCACTAGCACCTTTGGGTAGAAAACCAAATGTGGCAGACATTAGCCTAAATCTAAGAGGCGGGCTCATTATCAAAAGAGCTTCTGAAACCTCAGTAACAGAACCCACAAGCCTAACAATGAATGTGGCCAAATTGGCCCAAAGGACAGCAGAAAGGGAAGAGGCTGAAAGGAGGAGCCTGATGGAAAAATATAATGCAATAATTGGGGAATACAGTAAAATGCAACAAAGAAATGTTGAGCTACAGTCTGAAGTAGATAGATTAAAGTATGGGCAGCTGGGAGAATCTTCCAATGCTCCTGTTGTCAGAGAAATACCTACTACTTCGGGGTCATTACCCCCTACTGTTCCAATCATTTCTATCCCTGGATCCCTAATTCAGACATCAGATCCTAGTCATCTGCTAGAGCCAGTTGAAGAAGAAATGGAATACTCTGTGGACCCCACCAAAAAGCGGATGATGAGTAAGATCACAGAGTTACAGGTTGCCCTAAAAGTTAGTGAGAATGATGCCATGGCTAAACACAATGAGGTGGTTGACACTGTGTTAAGGCATTTGAATGAGAAGGTTGATTCTAGGCTGCCATCTGCTCATTCTTTATATTCTTTATTTTTGATTGGTTTACAAAATATTAATAGGGATCGGGATATTGTCTTACCCGTGGTTGAGAAGTCGATCCCTCGTGCCACTGACATGGACTTTATGTTTAGGGCTTCCAAGTTTGATGCAAATAACATGCCTCAATTATTAAAACCTACTCAAGGTTTTGTGAAATCATTGAATGGATTCCAGGCCCTACCTGATGACTTGAGTAAGAAAATTGGAGAATTAGTAAAAGGTTTTAATGATTGGAGTGATACCTTTTTGCCCAATATACTGGATGCACAAGGAAACATCAAGACACTTCAACAGTGGCAGGAAACGGCAGAAGAGGTTATCACTATACAAATCAAATTGATTTGTGATGACTTAGATCATGACTTGTTATTAAGCAGCATGGATAAAATAATTAATACTAGCATGTTTTTGGAGTCATTTGAAAGAGAAGCCAACCAGGTTGCGGTGAAATTCACACCTTACAATACTAGGGTGATTTAGATTGAAGAGTATCAAATTTGGGTAGACAAGTAGCTAACTGATGAGGAATGAAACGGTTTTTTTCCATCGGCAACTTACAGCTCAGTGGGTACAATGTAACTAATTATAGTTTTGATTCCATGACGGTTTTTGAGCGCAGATTTTGAGATGTAACTTAATGCAACAACTATTGTATGGAGGTGAAAGATCAATGGGAAGATGTTCAAGGAATGGGAAATCTTAATCATTGTTTTGAAGGGGTGCATAGCGGTCCTATTCATTCATGACATGTGTAACTTCTGGCCCGGTGCTTGTTTGCTCCTTCATTTCTATAAGAAGGATTTCAAGGCCAGAAGTAGTGGTTGGCAAGCCAAAAATTTTGAAGGTTGAGTCTAGGTCTAGTTGCAGAACATATTGTAAGAATTTCATTTTCTGAATGTTAAGGCAATTTAGGTTTGGGGTTCACTTGTAATGGGTTTTATGTTTATGAAATTCCAAGGTTCATAACAGTACTAGCATTTGAGTTACGATGATATATCTCGAGCTCTTGTCTCTCCTGTATATAGACATATCATAATTTTGAATAAAATGATCAGGGATTATGATGTTCATCTCATTGTTGTGATGAGTATGTTTCCGTTTTGGCTTTAATTCAAAGAATTAATTAAATGCTTGGATGGAATCACAGATGGGTATTTTTGTAAAAGGATTTGGTAAGAAGTATTGGGCTAGGATAGGGATTGACAATATTGTAATGCAATATTGCCAGGGATCATATGTGTTATGTATTTGAATCTGTTGTTGCTTCCTAAATATTTGTAAACTCAACTCCCCAATGGTATATGGCACTGATCTAAATTGTATGAATTTATGAAATCCTGTTTCTGTATGCCTTTACTTAGGGCTTGCCACCAACTTGCAATTTAAATGACTATCATAAGTTATGAAATGATGTTATAACCATCTCATGCTCCAAGTGGTTGATATTACTGATGAATAGCCAATTCATTTCAGTCTTATCTCATTCTATTGAGCTATTAAGTGAGATTATCTATGAGCTTTTAATAACATGTTTATGAGTTTGGTGTAGAGATCATAAATACGTTAATAGGGACCACCCTCCTGGGTCTTGTAGAGCCCGAAGTGTAGGAGGTTATTATTAAAATCCTCATCAGTTGGTCCAGGTCCTCCGAGCTGCCCTTGATTGGAATTGGCAATTCCATAGGTAGATTAGGAGATAAACCTGGTTTACGAGAAAATATACCAACAAAATGGTGACTCTGTTGGGGAACTAGTTGGAAATGCTTCTTGTTAGTAGGTCAGCTGTCCATTTTGCACAGAGTCCATCATAGTATCTCTGAGATTTGATAGTTGAGCTTTTGGCGTTGTGTTTCTTTTATCCAGATCAAGTTTGTTAATTCAGGAATTGTATATCCCTCATGCAAAGTGTCTTGTGCATTGTCAATACGATAAGTCATGAAGGTTTTTAAAAGTATTGTTATGTGTTTTGAATAGTGAATATTCCCAAGATAATTAGGTGGCGACTCTGACAGTCTTTGCACCAGTGTGCACTTTATTTGAAGTTTTATATAAATTGAAAGATCTTTGGACACGCATAGAGGAATGAAAAATACCAGGTCATTCATGAAGAATCATCGGGAATCTAGATTGGAAGGTGAATTTCCTAAAATAAAGAAGAAAGATTGAATAAAGAAGAAACCAGAGAATAGCAACGCTACTCCCGCATCCCAGAATCCTGTACTTCAAGGTACAAGTAAGCCATTACATCCTATCCATGAAACTTTTGACCATGTATCTAGACATTCTGAATCAGATAGTTGTGGATTTTTTGATGCATTGTTTAATACACCAGTCCAAGAGGATGGAACATGTCATAATAAAGGGCCCGTTAGTGTCCAATATGTTGAGAGAAGAAGTAGGAGTAGAAGTTGAAGCCATCACAAAGAATGCACTAGTGATGTGCCTCCTCCTCCCACTGAAGATGATGGGACACCTTTATTATTTGGATGGGAAGACACAAATCTAATAGATTTGAGTGAGACATCAAGTTCTGACATAACTTTGCCTAATCCTGAAGATGTTTTTGGGGATATTATTTCTTTAAGAAGAGAAATCAAAAGGCAGGTTGAGCTTAGAATCAAGAAAGATAAAGAAAAGGAAACAAAATTGGTGAATGCTATTGTTGAAAGGGATAGATTGATGAGACAATTGGCGAAAATTAAACTCCTGAACCAAAATGGACTGGACTTAGAAGAGGAAGGTCCTATTGTACAACAAATTGTTGATAAAGGAGTTAAGCCAATGTCTAAAGAAGGTCTTGAAGGTCAATCTAAAGCTCAACCAAAGCCTACAGACCCAATACCCTTGAACCTTATTAAGAAACAATCAGATAATTCAAATCCTAAACCTATTGTAGACAAGGGAAAATAGAAGGCTGAAGGAATCAAAATAACTAAATGGATAGTTTCCTAGCAGCCTAAAAAAGATCCCCTCCCATATGTATCATCACACATAGAAACTACCTTAGAAAAGGTTACAAAGGAAGGGGAAGCCTTAGCAGAGGAACTAGAGAGGACCGAAATTGAGGCTGCAAATGCAGAGAAAAGAAGGAAAATAAGTTTCCTAAGGATGAAAAATCTGGATGGGCTAGCACAAGCCACAACTTCATCAGGTCATCAAGAGATTTTGAAAATTGATCCTAAACCTAGTCAAGAAAATATCACAAGTAGCTCTAGCCCAAGGATTCAGGCCACCAAGCTGATTAATTCACATCAAGATGGTTCTAAAGCACAAAAAATTTATGGATCATTGCAAAGGAGGCCTATACAATTGGAGAGATATAGACAACTATTCTTTGATGGTATTCCAGGGTATCTAAACCCTATTCCTGATGAGTTAAGGGAAAAGATGAACAAATTTGCTGGGAATAATGCCTTTTCAACTGAAGAACATTTAAAAGGCTTCATGGATATGTTAAATGATTATGAGGTAGAACATGAAGATTTCGTCATGAAATTGTTTGTCCAATCCTTGACAGAAGATGTGAGGGATTGGTACAGGGGTCTACCAAATGCTAGTATTGGTTCATGGGAGGAGTTTGAAAAATGTTTTAAAGAACAATATGGTGACAAAACAAATGCTAGTTTTATGTTAAATGAGTTCAACACTATAAAAAGATCAGCTAATGAGCCTGCAACAGAATTTAACCTTAGATTTCAAAAGGCCATGTACAAATTGTTTCAAGTAATGAGGCTTGATGAAAATGTTTTACTGACGACTTATTTCAATGCTTTTGATGCTAAAATGGCGTATCTTCTCCGAGATAAGGACCCTAGAACCATGAGGGATGCTTTTAGAGCAGCTATCAATATTGAAAGTAATAGAAGAGCCTCTGGTTAATGTGGTAGGAGGGAAGAGCCTACTCTTTTGAAAAATCCTAGAGATAGAACTAAGAAAGTCTCCACCGCAGGCATTAAAGATGATGAGAAATGGGATAAGGTCCTTAGCACCTTGAAGGATATCAAATATATTGTTGCTAAACAAGAGAAGGGTCTTGGAGGTGACAAGAAGCAATATAATAAAAATGATAAACCTCCTAGACTGCAGAATTATCCTTATAATACAAATTGGAAAGATGGAAAACCAATATTACCTGTCCATGATACCAGATCCTTTGCATAAGCATTCTGTAAATCTGGCACAAGATAGACCATGGTGTGTGGTATGTGAACACCCTCATGATCATAATTTTTGTGGTGTTGCCCAGCTACCTGCTGCAGAAGGAAAGGAAGAGAATGTTCATCAGCACACTCCTGATTTCGAGCAAAATGATGTAGATTGTTGCATGGCTCAGTCATATATTGATGAGGTTGAGTTCTCCTCTGATGAGGAATTGCAAGACCTTGATGTGAATTGTCAACAAAAAAAGAGTGAATTGTACCATCAATAGATTTTTCCTGATGAAGAAGATGAGTTTAATCACCATGCTTGCAATATGGAACAGGCTGAGGACCAAGTATCCTTACGGAGACCATCAGAAGATGAAATTGCCTGGTTAACTAAAGAGATGGCTACTCAGATGAGAAGTACATTACAGTTAAGGAATAGGATTGTGGGTGGTGAACAAGGCAAGCCTGCTGGTCTTTTGATTAAGGAACAAAAGGGTAAAAGCAAGGATATCAAAGAAGATATTAAAAATGATGTCAAAATCAAGGATGTCAAAACTGACAAGATATGGGCCAAGAAAACTGAGATCCAAAGACCTAGTGAAGATACTGATCCTTCATTGGTGAAAACCAAAGTGATTGCCAAGTCTATTGAAGTATTTCCAGAGGAAAAGCACAAGAAACTTGAGGGAAAACAACAAAGGGAGAAGAACGAGATTAATGATGGCATGATTCCTAATTTCCCCAAATATACACCCGTTGATATATTTCAAGTACTATCTCAAGTTAAGGTTACTATACCATGGCTCGAGATGATGAGAATAGATGAACATAGAGAAAAGACAATAGCATTGATTGGTGGAATCCCTAATGGTAAATTGGAACAAGGAAATTGTAAAGAAATTAGGGAAAAGGAAGAAATAGAAGTGAAAGAGCTAGAGGGAATTGTAACCCAAATTCCCCAATTGTACGTAGAGAATTCTGTTAATATGTGTTTGGAGAATATCACACCCTTTTTCTTGAGTGTTAATATCAATGGGAAAACTTTGAGAAATTGCATGATAGATTCAGGGGCATCAAATAATGTTATGCCAGTAAAGATTATGGAAGCAATGGGCCTGACAGTTGACACTAATAAGGGAAAATGTTATGCATTGGATTCAAGGGAGGTGCCTATTATTGGGACAATTAAAGCTCTGCCTTATGTGCTTACTCAATATCCTAATAGAGTTCTAGCCATGACTGTTTTAGTTGCAGACATTCCCCCCCATTTTGGAATGTTGTTATCATGAAAATGGAGTGCCTCAATGGGAGGAAACATGCAATGTGATTTGTCATTTGCTACCTTTTGCAGTGATGGAAAAGATGTCAAGAATGAAAGAGAATCAAAGGTGCCGCATATGATTGAGCATAGCCCTACCGAGAATTTGACATGTTTTACTGATTGTGGCATAAATGAGTTCAGAGCTGAGGAACCCCCTAACAATTATGATAAGCTTGTTGCACCAATTGATGCAGAAATTGAAGGTCTGCCAGACTATGATGATTTGTGGACTATGTTTTTTGAAGGTGCAAATTCCAAGGAGGGATCTAGTGCAGGTGTGCTATTGAGGTCACCAGGTGGTAAAACTTTTAAATTCTCTTTTACCCTGCTATTTGAATGCACTAACAATATAGCCGAATATGAAGCATTGTTGTTAGGATTAAGGTTGGCTCAAAAACATGGGATCAAGAAGCTCAAAGTGAATGGAGATTCAGAGCTTGTAATCTCCCAAGTCAGATCCCTATACATGTCAAAAAAAAAAAGATTGAAACAATATAGAAATGTTGTATGGGATGAATTGGAGAGTTTCGATGCTTTTGGGATAAACTGGATGGAGAGAGGAAATAATAAGGTAGCAAATTTTTTTGAAAATATTGCATTAAGGCCGGATGATATGACTTATGCTGGAATTTTGAAGGTTTAAGTGCAAACTAGACCATCTGTTCCTGATAACATTAAGAACTGGTAGGTTTTTGACAGTGATGATGATATATTGAGATTTTTAAATTCTGTGGATGAATATGAAACTCAAGAAATAGATTTTGGAGCTTTTGTTGAAAACATTGATGGTAAAGATACTGTGTTTGGGAATGAAGTCATTCAATTAAAAACTAACAAAATTCCTAAGGGTTTAGTTGTCCTTGAAAGGGTGTTTGATAACCAAGATAGGGTTAAGGTTAATCGTGTTGCACCTCATCCTAATGATTTGGAGGTAAATTTAGGGACTGATGCATCACCAAAGAAATTATATATTGGAAAGAAATTGTCACCAAAGGTAAGAAAGATGTTGATTGACTTGTTGAGAAAATTCAGGCATGTGTTTGCTTGGTCTTATGATGATCTTAAGGCTTATAGACAAGATTTGTTTCAACATGAGATTCCTTTGAGTAGTGATGCTAAACCTTTTAGGCAAAAGCAAAGACCTATTAATCCTACCTTGGCTCCAAAAATGCAAGAAGAACTCACTAAGTTAAGAGATGCAGGAATTATCAAACCAATTAGACATTCATCTTGGGTATCTAATTTGGTACCTGTGAGAAAGAAGAATGGAGATATTAGACTATGTGTGGATTTCATAAATTTGAATGTATCTTCATTAAAGGACAACTATCCATTGCCAAATATGGAAGCTATGTTGCAAAGAGTAACAGGTCATGAACTAATGTCCATGATGGATGGGTTTTCTGGCTATAACCAAGTCATGGTTAAAGAATCTGAACAATTTAAGACAACTTTCACTACACCTTGGAGGACTTATGTATATGTGAGAATGCCTTTTGGTTTGACAAATGCAGGAGCTACTTTTCAAAGAGCTATGGATGTGGCATTTTCAGATTTCATTAATTTGTACTTGGTAATTTATCAGGACGATCTAACAACGTATTCCAAGAAAGAGGATAATCATTGTGAACATCTTGAGAAAATATTTATTAGGGCATTGGAATATGGCATCTCCTTGAATCCCAAGAAATGCATTTTTGGAGTGAGGGAAGGAAAGTTTTTAGGACATATTGTTTCTAAGGATGGAGTCAGAATTGATCTAGAGAGGGTAGATGCAATAGACAAGGTTTTGCAACCTCGAAGTGTTAAGGGAATCTAGTCCTTTTTTGGGAAAATCAGTTTCCTAAGAAGATTTGTTACAAAATTTGCTGAAATAATTCGCCCTATTTCTAAAATGCTTAAAAAAGGGGCCAAGGTTGAGTGGGAAGAAACATCAACACAAGCTTTCCATGATATTAATCAAGCTATCAAAGAAGCACCTGTGTTAAAAACCCGTGACTTTTCCAAACCTTTGCAGATTTTCTTGTTTGCCTCTTTCCACACCATTGCAACTGTGTTATTACAAAAGAATCCTGAAGGTTTTGAGCAACCTATATCCTTTTTTAGAAAATCCTTGTAGGCGGCAAAACTCAAGTATGACATAAATGAAAAACAGGCATATGCACTAGTAAAAGCAATAAAAGATTTTAGGCCCTATTTGATGGGAGCCATTATAATTGCCTATGTGCCCAGTGCTGCTGTAAAAGACATTTTTACACAACAAGAAGTGTCAGGAAGGAGGTGTAGATGGATTAATAGGATCCAAGAATTCAACATTGAAATTCATATTACTAAGTTAGTGAGGGGGAAAGGATTGGCTAAGCTTATGACCCAAAGTAATCTGGAGGCTAACTAGATAAATTTACTTAAAGAAGAGGAGAGATCACACATATGTGATATGGATCATTCTAAGTGGTATAAGGGTGTGATTTATTATTTGCAAAAGATGAAATGTCTTGATGAGCTGAGTGAAAATGAGAAAAGGACATTGAAGTTACATGCAATCAAGTATGTTATCATAACAGGAAAACTCTGGTGGAGAAATGGAGAAGGTTTCATGCTAAAGTGTGTAGATTAGGATCAAGCTAAGAAACTTTTGAATGAAATGCATAGTGGAGTCTGTGGAGGGCATTATATGGCCAAAACTACTGCACAAAAAATAATGAGAACTGGATTTTGGTGGCCAACCATTTTCAGGGACACATATCAGTTAGTGAAGAACTGTGATGCTTGTTAGCATTTCTCTGGTAAGTTAAAATTTTCTGGTAACTTACCTTTAAAACCAGTTGCAGTTCAGTCTCCATTTCAGCAATGGGGAATTGACTTTATAGGGGAGATAGCTTGCAAATCAAGTGGGGGCCATTCATGGATATTGGTGGCCACTGATTATTTTACTACGTGGGTGGAAGCGATTCCAACAAGGAAAGAAACTAGTAAGGTGGTTATTGACTTCTTGATGAATAACATAGTGACCAGATTTTGGTGTCCTGAAAGGATTGTATCAGATAATGCAATGTAGTTTAGATCTAAGGAATACATGGGATTTTGTAAAAAACATGGCATCGAAATTTCTTATTCATCACCTTACCACCCACAAGGAAATGGACAAGCAGAATCCAGCAATAAAGGCTTGATGAAGATTATCAAGAGGATCCTGGATCAAAATAAGAAGGCATGGGATTCTAAGCTAAAATCAGCAATCTGGGCAGACAGGGTGATAGTGAAGAAAGCAATAGGATGTGCCCCATTTGACTTAGTGTATGGGATAAATGCAAGGTTGCCTCAGAATAACCTCATGGAAATATATAAATTTGTCCAGATGTCTGATAATGAAATAGAAGATGAGATGCAATTGAGAGTGGAAGCCCTCATAGAGTTAGATGAAACCAAAAGGGAAGCTCAAATAAGAAATGCCAAATTACAGTTGCAAGTAAAAAATTTATATGACAAGAGAACAATTGCAAGAACTTTCCAGAGTGGAGATATGGTCTTAATGTGGAATGCCAGGTTGGAAGACAAGGGGAAACACGGAAAATTTGATGCAATTTGGCTAGGACCATTCTTGATAAATGACAAGTGGGGGGAGAGTTCCTACTTTCTCCAAGAAATGACTGATGAAATTCTTGAATTTCCTGTTCATGGACAATTCTTGAAGTTGTACTTCAGTTGAGGTATTGTTTTCCATGAATAGTAGGTTTAGTTGTGTACATAGTTTTGTTGTTGGTCTTGGTTTTTGTGGGTTTGATATTTTGTGGGTTTTCCTTTTGGTTGTCTCTACAACTGGTCTGCTCTACCTGATATTCTATTATTCTCACTTCATTTCAGTGGAATGAACATCCTCAAATGGAGCCACTAATGAAGCCTAAATTTTAACGTCCTTGGTCTTCCTTTATTTCTGATTTATCTTGTTTTTTTGAGGGTACCTACGAATGGGTTTCTGCCTTGTCTCCATGGGACCTTGATACTCTATTGTTGGGTTGGGTCTTTTTCGTCGTTACTTTTTAAGGGGGTCTTTTAAGAACAACTTATGTCCTATGGGATCGTCTAGGCATGGCCCCTTTTAATACAAAATGAAAATTTTTGCCCAACCTTTTATTCACCTAAGTCTAAACCGGTCCATGCTTTATCTATTAAAAATAACCTTAAGTCATCGATTGTCATTGCCCTAGGCAGTGTCCTTTTCCCC
This sequence comes from Sequoiadendron giganteum, assembly GCA_007115665.2. Lineage (NCBI taxonomy): Eukaryota > Viridiplantae > Streptophyta > Pinopsida > Cupressales > Cupressaceae > Sequoiadendron > Sequoiadendron giganteum. The sequence goes on along the minus strand of CM021100.1, from coordinate 603,600,027 downwards.
TTTATTTTCTTGTGTATTTTAAATATTTTGGAGGGGTTATTTTACCGATCATTGATCTTCTTAAGTTTGATCTTGACTGTTTCCCGCCATCCCATGATGACATCACTGTTGGCTTTTGGGCAATCGCAATATCACGGGCGGGTGCCACGTGTCTTAAGTTGTCATGCTGAAGGAAGTAAATAAAGTGTTTAATTTATGCGTTGAACTTTAGGGCATTATTAAGCAGGTTACTTAACCACATAAGAAATGTACGTGCTTGTAATCAACGGAAATGTCTTAATCTTGATGGAAAAGTTGCTAGACATATATATATTGATGCTACCTCTTGTTTTGATTGTCGAGATCATAGATGGTGGAGATCAACGGTTGCCCGCTATCGCTTGATCCTAAACCAAGAGGGGTTTGGTGATCGTGATATCGCGGGTGAGTGCCAGGTGTACTTTTTGAGGCTGCATTCTATAGTGGGCCCTTGATGATGACATGGAAGTGTTGTCAGCTTTTTCGAAGACAATTGTTTGATGATCTGACAGAAAGATGAGATCGACGACGAGATTTTAAACTTGCATCAAATGAAATTGAAGCTGATGGTGCGGCACACAAGTAAGCTTTAATGGTAGACGAGACATCTACTTGGCTATTTTCATCATTTCTAAGTATTTAAGTTCATAATCACATGGCCATAAAGACATTCAAGTGTTTGCGAAGTGATCCAGAGCCAGAGATAGAAGTTTTCAAAGCAATTTCAGCACAGGTTTGTTTTTTCTATGTAGCGTGAATTCCGTAAGTTGATTTTCTTACCACTATCTCTATTTGCGCGTGATTCAAGATAGGGTTGCATTGTGTTATCGATGGTTTTCTTGGTTAATGTTTTGGGGTTACTGTTCCTTCTGGATTATGAGAAATTTGCAAGATTTTGCTGTAATTCCATTCTGGGTTATTTTAGTTTGTCTTCGAATTTGTTTTTTGAAGAAGCCCTAATTGTTAAAATGGCACCACCAAAGCAGCATTCTAGCTGTATAGATTACATACACAAAAATTTATATGATTATTTAGTGGACCAATTCCCTTTATCAACAAATGATAGGAAGAAAGGTTTGGTCTTAAGGAATGGGACAACCCTAGGTGAAGGATTAAGATATAAAAATTATAATATTGCAAATGCCAGAGTACCTGTGACGGGTTTGGAGTTATTCAGAAGATGGTATGGGCAACGCAATGTGTCTCACCCTTTTTCAAACAGTTTGAGATATGATATGGGAAAACTTGTGGTACCAAATATGTTTCTGGATGTTGACCTACTTAGGGCAGTTGCTGCACGATATGACCCTGTCACACAGATTATCAGGGATAATGATGGTGGCATTCTATTGAGTGTGAATGATGATACAATTCATTAGGTCTTTGATTTGAGTGAGTATAGCTCATTTCTTGTTCGAATTGACTTTGAGGAGATGAAGCAAGAATATGCTAGAACTCAGCCTCTTTTTAGGTCAAGATTGCTTCCCCCTCATTTGGCCAGGGCGGGTAGTTCAACAATTCACATCAGCCCAATAGACTGTGAGCCTTTTAGGCTAAGTTGTTTCGCTGATCATTTCTTGGCAACGTTCTATTCACTTTTCAGAATTATTGGTTTCAACCCTAACACTGTATGCTCATGGGGGCTCAGATTCAACACCCTAATTTTTCTGTGATTTATGACTATGCTAAATTCCTTGGTGAAAGGATACATGAGGGTGTGCTGAAATTGAACAATGGAGATTCGGGTACTCCTTTCTTTTGGTACTCCTTATTGATGCATATGTTTTTGCATGACAATGCTGACTTCTTCTCAAAGAAAACGGAGCTAAGGCGAGATGTAAATGGAGAGACATTACCAGTATAGGCTTGGAGCACAGACATGTCTGGTAACAAGGGAGGTGCTAGTTTTGTGTAGTTTGATAACTGCTTTGCCTCTAGGCTTAGGGCTAAATTGGTGGCAAATGTGCCAATAATTCCTAAGGATTTGCATGATTTCCTCCAACTCAAAATAAGGAAACCTAATTTGAAGGTATGCCACAATTGGGGTGACATTATTCTTTACCCTGTGAGTTCTGTTTTGAGGGTTTATGGTTTCCAGGGAGCTCCTCATATTCTCCCATATAATGTGCCTTCAAGAATGGGATTTGCAGAAGTGATGTGGCAATTAGGCTGCATTCATGAAGAAAATTTGACAGGGAGGGGAAAAGGGACTTTGTTCCCTGATTATACAGTTGTCTCTGACTTTATATTCACAAAGGGAGGATGGGTCGATTTTGACCATTATTTTGATGAATACCATTTGAAGAATGGATCTAGAAGACAACATGATCCTGAGGGATTCTTTTCCCTATTTAGGTAGAAGATTAAGGGTGGTAAATTCATTCATGTTTTCAACTTCCCCAAGGATTTAATAAGAAATGAATTTGATTTGAACCAGCAAGAATTGAATAAAGAGAAGTGGATTTCATATGAGAAAATGTTAGCCATGGTACATAAATTGGATCCAAGGTATGATCCATTGATGGAGTTTACTCCATTTCATAAAAGAATTGATTTTTTGATGAGTAATTTCGAGGAGATTATGAACATATTGAGGACCAAGAAGGCTAATTTAGAATTAGACATGGGGATTCAGGAATCAGAGGTGAGGCCTGAGGAAACAAGGCCAACTTACCAGCCATCAGTTGATAGACCTCTATACAGGAGGAAGAAGAATAGTAGCAGTGATGAAGAGGCAGGAAATAAAAAGGGAAAAAAATAATGAAAACATCATCACTGCTGGGTCATGGGATCATGAAGCTTGGAGGGATAAAAATTATAGATTTGGATTCACCACAAAAGAATGATCCTATGGAGCTAACATCAGAACCAAGCCCTAAGAGGCAAAGGATTGAATAACCACAGGAGGTTCTGGTGGATGAAATAGTTATAACTGACCAAGAAATGTAGGTCGGTATCCCCTCTCCTCCTAGATTAGCACAATTGCTGCTCACTGATATGGATATAAAGGGGCAGTATGTAAGATGCTAGGATGGAAGCCTGCAAGGAATTCATGGATGATGATGCTTTTGTGAAAACTCCTGTATTCTTGCAACTGATTTGGAGAATGAAGCTAGAAGAATATCAGGATAAGTGCAAGAGCAGGAGGGATTCAAGACCTGATAGGTAAGACTAGGAGAATGATGATGAAGTAAATGCTGAATTGATGGAGCAATTCAAAAAAACCACTCTTGAGGAAGGAAGGAAACTTGTGACCCAAGAAGGTGTCTTACTCCTCCCTAAATGGGACATAGCTGATGCTGTGGCATTCAATGCTATTATGCAATCCAAGAATCCTATGCAGAGCAGTGAAGAAGAGGTCAAAGCAGCCCTGCAGGATTCTGCTGTTAGTGAAGAATATGAGACATTAGCCATATGGGCACTAGCACCTCTAGGCAGAAAACCAAATGTGGCAGACATTAGCCTAAATCTAAGAGGCGGGCTCATTATCAAAAGAGCTTCTGAAACCTCAGTAACAGAACCCACAAGCCTGACATTGAATGTGGCCAAATTGGCCCAAAGGAAAACAGAAAGGGAAGAGGCTGAAAGGAGGAGCCTGATGGAAAAATATAATGCAATAATTGGGGAATACAGTAAAATGCAACAAAGAAATGTTGAGCTATAGTCTGAAGTAGATAGGTTAATTTATGGGCAGGTGGGAGAATCTTCCAATGTTCATGTTGTCAGAGAAATACCTACTACTTCGGGGTCATTACCCCCTACTGTCCCAATCATTTCTATCCCTGGATCCTCAATTCATACATCATAGCCTAGTCATGTGCTAGAGCCAGTTGAAGAAGAAATGGAATACTCTATGGACCCCAACAAAAAGAAGATGATGAGTAAGATCACAGAGTTACAAGCTACCCTAAAAGCTAGTGAGAATGATGCCATGGCTAAACATAATGAGGTGGTTGACACCTCGTTGAGGCATTTGAATGAGAAGGTTGATTCTAGGCTGCCATCTGTTCATTCCTTATATTCTTTATTTTTGACTGGTTTACAAAATATTAACAGGGATCGGGATATTGTCTTACCCCTGGTTGAGAAGTGGATCCCTCATGCCACTAACATGGACATTATGTTCAGGGCTTCCAAGTTTGATGCAAATAACATGCCTCAATTATTAAAACCTACTCAAGGTTTTTTGAAATCATTGAAGGGATTTCAAGCCCTACCTGATGACTTGAGTAAAAGGTTTTAATGATTGGAGAATTAGTAAAAGGTTTTAATGATTGGAGTGATACCTTTTTGCTCGATATACTAGATGCACAAGGAAACATCAAGACACTTCAACAGTGGCAAGAAAGGGAAGAAGAGGTTATCACTGCACAAATCAAATTGATTTGTGATGACTCAGATCATGACTTGTTAGTAAGAAGCATGGATAAAATAATTAATACTAGCATGTTTCTGGAGTCATTTGAAAGAGAAGCCAACCAGGTTGCGGTGAAATTCACACCTTACAATACTAGGGTGATTGAGGTGGTGAATTTTAATTGGCCCATGGATGAAGAGTATCAAATTTGGGTAGACAAGTAGCTAGCTTATGAGGACTGAAATGGTTTTTTCCACTGGCAACTTACAGCTCAGCGAGTACAGTGTAACTAATTATGGTTTTGATTCCATGACAGTTTTTGAGCGCAGATTTTGAGATGTAACTTAATGCAACAGCTATTGTATGGAGGCAAAAGATCAACGGGAAGATGTTCAAGGAATGGGAAATCTTAATCATTGTTTTGAAGGGGTGCATAGCGGTCCTATTGATTCATGACATGTGTAACTTCTGGCCTGATGCTTGTTTGCTCCTTCATTTCTATAAGAAGGATTTCAAGGCTAGAAGTAGTGGTTGGAAAGCCAAAAATTTTGAAGGTTGAGTCTAGGTCTAGTTGCAGAACATATTGTAAGAATTTCATTTTCTGAATGTTAAGGCAATTTAGGTTTGGGGTTCACTTGTAATAGGTTTTATGTTTATGAAATTCCAAGGTTCATAACAGTACTAGCATTTGAGTTATGATGATATATCTCGAGCTCTTGTCTCTCCTGTATACAAACATATCATAATTTTGAATAAAATGATCAGTGATTATGATGTTCATCTCATTGTTGTGATGAGTATGTTTCTGTTTTGGCTTTAATTCAAAGAATTAATTAAATGCTTGGATGGAATTATAGATGGGTATGTTTGTAAAAGGATTTGGTAAGAAGTATTGGGCTAGGATAGGGATTGACAATATTGTTATGCAATATTGCCAGGGATCATATGTGTTATGTATTTGAATCTGTGTTTGCTTCCTGAATGTTTGTAAACTTGACTCCCCAATGGTATATGGCACTGATCTAAATTGTATGAATTTATGAAATCCTATTTCTGTATGCCTTTACTTAGGGCTTGCCGCCAACTTGCAATTAAAATGACTATCATAAGTTATGAAATGGTGTTATAACCATCTCATGCTCCAAGTGGTTGATGTTACTGATGAATAGCCAATTCATTTTAGTCTTATCTCATTCTGTTGAGCTATTAAGTGAGATTATCTGTGAACTTTTAATAACATGTTTATGAGTTTGGTGCTGAGATCATAAATACGTTAATAGGGACCACCCTCCTGGGTCTTGCAGATCCTAAGTGTAGGAGGTTATTATTAAAATCCTCGTCAGTTGGTCCAGGTCCTCCGAGCTGCCCTTGATTGGAATTGGCAATTCCATAGGTAGATTAGGAGATAAACCTAGTTTACAAGAAAATACACCAACAGTTCCAAATAAGAACCATGATGCAAATTGGATCAACCAAATAAGAGAGATGACACAAATTCTCTCAAATATGCCCACGTGGACATCAATTCACCAAACTCACAATAGGATAACCTTGCCACTCGACATGGGATTTTGGCCAATTAGATTGAGATAGAGGTTTAGACCAGATTTGTTTCCCCAAAACATGTTTATCTTGACCACTTGAAATCCAACCAAACTCAAAATAAAATAGAGTTAAGTCTTTTTCCCACCTAATTCCTTCAAAAAAAGAGCACAATCGCTCTAAGATAGGTTCAACCGAATCAATCCCTTAAGGGTCCAAAGTGAAAAAGGGCAACAAGCTTTGATAGGGTATTACTCGTAAACCGTGGTGATTAAAAAATATTTGTTTGAACCTATGAGATTATGTGGGGCCCCTCTACAATAAACTCTCTCAGTTTTTTCTATCTCGGAGGCATTTTCCTATGGTGGCGAATTTTCACTCGAGAAAATTTTTATCAAATGCAAGTAGTTGAAAGTTGCAAAGTGATGCAAATTTCATTCTACATCTTGTGTGAGAAAATGAACCATTCCAACAAGTCTGAGTGGGTACGTTTACACTAGGAATGGTCCTCTTTCACACCCAAACATGCGAAATCGCTCTGAGCTACGTTCAACCAGATCGATCCCTTAAGGGTCCAAAGTACAAAATGGTTGCAAACTTCAGCATGCTATTAATCAGACACCATGATGCTTAGAAAATTATAATCTGATCCTACAATATTGCGTTGGGCCCATCTACAATAACCTCTCCCATTTTTTTCTATCTCGGAGGCATTTTCTCATGGTGGCGAATTTTCACTTGCGAAAAAAGTTGTCAAATGCAAGTAGTTGAAAGTTGCATAGTGGTGCAAATTTCATTCTACATCTCGTGTGACCAAACCAAATGTTCCAATGCATCCAAGTGGGTATTTTTACGTTAGGAATGGTTCTCTTTTGCACACAAACACACAAAATTGCTCTAAGCTACGTTCAACCGGATCGATCCCTTAAGGGTCCAAAGTGAAAAATGGTTACAAACTTCAACATGCTATTAATCAGACACCATGATTTTTAGAAAATTCACATCTAATCTTACAAGAGTGTGTTTGACCCATATACAATAACCTCTCTTGGTTTTTGCTATCTCAAAGGCATTTTCCCATGGTGGGAAATTTTCACTCGGGGAAAAGTTGTCAAATGCAAGTAGTTGAAACTTACAAAGTGGTCCAACTTTCATTCTGTATATCGTGTGAGAAAATGAACCATTCCAATGTGTCTAGGTGGGTACGTTTACGCTAGGAATGGTCCTCTTTTTCACCCAAACACATGAAATTGCTCTGAGCTATGTTCAACTGGATTGATCCCTTAAGGGTCCAAAGTGCAAAATGGCTGCAAACTTCAACATGCTATTACTTAGATACCATGACACTTAGAAACTTCTCATCTGATCCTATAAGATTGTGTTGGGCCCATATACAATAACCTCTCTCATTTTTTGCTATCTCGGAGGCATTTTCTCATGGTGGTGAATTTTCACTTGGGGAAAAAGTTGTCAAATGCAAGTAGTTAAAAGTTGCAAAGTGGTGCAACTTTCATTCAGCATCTCGTGTGACCAAACGAACCATTCCAACACATCTGGGTTGGTAATTTTTTATTAGGAATGGTCCACTTTTGTATCCAAACATGCGAAATCGATCTGAGCTACGTTCAATTGGATCGATCCCTTAAGGTTCAAGAGTGCAAAATGGCTACAAACTTCAACATGCTAGTATTCAGACATCGGGACACTTATAAATTTATCATCTAATCTTTTGGGATTATGTTGGACTCCTCTACAATAACCTCTCTCATTTTTTCTATCTTTGAGGCGTTTTCTCGTGGTGGCGAATTTTCACTTGGGGAAAAAGTTGTCAAATGCAAGTAGTTGAAAGTCCCAAAGTGGTGCAAATTTCATTCTGCATCTCCTGTGACCAAACGAACCATTCCAACATGTTTGGGTGGGTACGTTTATGCTAGGAATGGTCCTTTTTCAGACCCAAACATGCGAAATCACTCTGAGCTACGTTCAACTGGATCGATCCCTTAAGGGTCCAAAGTGCAAAATGGCTGCAAACTTTATCATACTATTAATCAGACACTATGATACTTAGAAAATTCTCATCTAATCCTACAAGATCATGTTGGGACCATCTACAATAACCTCTCTCTTTTTTTTCTATCTCAGAAGCATTTTCTCGTGGAGGTGAATTTTCACTTGGGGAAAAAGTTGTCAAATGCAAGTAGTTGAAAGTTGCAAAGTGGGGAAAATTTCATTACACATCTTGTGTGACCAAACAAACCATTCCAATGTTTCCAAGTGGGTATTTTTATGCTAAGAATGGTCCTCTTTTGCACCCAAACACGCAAAATTGCTCTGAGCTACGTTCAACCGGATCGATCCCTTAAGGGTCGAAAGTACAAAATGTCTGCAAACTTCAGCATGGTATTACTCAGACGTCATGATGCTTATAAAATTCTCATCTAATCATACAAGATCATGTTGCACCCATCTATAATAACCTCTTTTTTTTTTCTATCTCGAAGGCATTTTCTCGTTGTGGCGAATTTTCACTTAGGGAAAAAAATGTCAAATGCAAGTAGTTGAAAGTTGCAAACTAGTGCAACTTTCATTTTGCATCTCGTGTGACCAAACGAACTATTCCAATGCATTTGGGTGGGTATTTTTATGCTAGGCATGGTCCTCTTTCACACCCAAACATGCGAAATTGCTCTGAGCTACATTCAACTAGATCGATCCCTCAAGGGTCCAAAGTGCAAAATGGCTGCAAACTTCAACATGCTATTACTCAGACATTGTGATGCTTAGAATTTTTTTTTCTGATCCTACAAGATTGTGTTGGGCCCATATACAATAACCTCTCTCATTTTTTTCTATCTCAGAGGCGTTTTCTCGTGGTGGTGAATTTTCACTTCGGGAAAAAGTTGTCAAATGCAAGTAGTTGAAAGTTGCAAAGTGGTGCAACTTTCATTTTGCATCTTGTGTGACCAAAGGAACCATTCCAACACATTTAGGTGGGTATGTTTGCACTAGGCATGGTCCTCTTTGAGATGCAAACATGCAAAATTTCTCTGAGCTACATTCATTCGGATTGATCCCTTAAGGGTCAAAAGTGCAAAATGGCTGTGAACTTCAACATGCTAGTACTCAGACACTGGGATGCTTAGAAATTTATCATCTGAGCCTATGGGATAATTTTGGGCCCTTCTACAATAACCTCACTCGGTTTTCTCTATCTCGGAGGCATTTTCTTGTGGTAACAAATTTTCACTTGGGAAAAAAGTTGACAAACATGATCTCTATCATAGTTAAAATAATAATGTTCTTTTCACAGTTAAAATAATATCCCAACAGAAAAACCAAGGAACCACATTAGGGAACCACATCATCCCAAGATTGTGTTTTCAACTTTTATTCCTAGTTCATATCTTGAGATTCAAAACTATCCTGAAAAGGGTAACAATCTGACAATCATTTCAGGTTGCATAGTAGGAAGTCTTCAAATTAAGAGATTTATTTAGCATATAGGGTCTTGATGAATTATTTTTCAATTGGTTGCAAACACTATTTCAATGTTGTCTACACTTAATGGCCATATATAGGATTCATCATCCTAAGAAATTTTCTATAGAAGCTTATCAACTTGCTCTATTTCTCTAGGCATGGATCTATTCATATCTTGTATACTAAAATGCATGATGAATCAATTTTTTCACCTTTAACATTTTCTCATTTTACCAACATATGGTATTAGAGTCTCTATGCTTGTGATATTATTTGATGCGTGTAACAGATCGTTCCATCTAAGGTGCGGTGTTTTGATGTGAAAGATCTGTAGTCTACCACCATTGTTTCCCAAGTTAGAAACCCTGTACTTACATGGTGAAGTCTGTGAAGAGTGTGGTGTTGCGAAGAATGTTTTGAGAAGAGATTAATGTGCCAAACTCAACTACCTTAGTCGCATGCCACACAAAAGTGGAATTCTCTAGCATGTGAGCAAAGGCATGATCCTTTCTGAATGGATGAAGGATCCATAACACACAAGTAATGCGTTGGTTACAATAATCCACTACCTTTTGGGGCAAGCGAATGAGGGTTCTTCTATGACCAGATCAAAGGAGTGATTGCCTGGCATGTTAGGCATGGAGTTTTGAAAGAAGATCAGAGTGGCCTCTTACATTACTTAGGCCAAACAACGTGAGTGATATGTGTAGATTTATTGAGAAACAAAAGTCATCCTCACCTATTTAGAGATGTCATTGCACAATAGTAGATAAATATTTTTTTGGAGCGTGCAGAACTGGTGCTCAATATAAAGGCGTGAGAAGAAATCAGGACACATAGTAAATTCTCAGTGTTCCATGGGGTTTTGGGGATGGAGACAGGGGGACGACAAGGGACTTGTTTCTGAGACGTGGGGCCTAAGTTTGGGAATGGCAGGGGGATGACGGGGGGGTGACTATATAAGGGCTAAACACGAAGAAGATGAGGAAGAAATGACTGCTAGGTATTTGAATGGTTTAAGATTCAACATTCAGGATGAAATCAGGTTGATGGCACCAACATCAGTTGAACAATGCTTTCAAATGGCAATGAGGGTTGAAGAAAATTCAAAAGGGAGACAAGAGAATGCAACAAGAGGAAGAGGCAACACTTCTAGGGGAAGAGGATTCAATCCTAATTCAAAGTCAAACAATGAGGGCCAAGGAGATGACAAGAAGGACCAAGAATAATTTGATTCAAGAGGTGGATGGAGAGGTTCAAGAGGCAGATTTAGTGGAGGAAGAGGTTCCTATCAGTTCTCAGGGAGATGCTACACTTGTAACCAGCCTAGACATCCAACCTTTAAATGCCCTGAAAATCAAGCTCAAGCTCTTATGGTGGAGAAAGGGGGAATCAACTAGTGCATGAAGATGAAGAGGGTGTGACTTCACCTGTAGTGAACCTTACATCATAAGATGCAGAGTCACTCATGATAAGAAGAACTGTGTTGCAAGTATCCAAGGAGGAAGATTTGAGTCTAAGAAGGAGACTATTCAAAACTGCATGCAAAAGCAAAGGTAAAGTGTGTCAAGTTGTCATTGATTCTGGTTCTCAAGATAATCTAGTGTCTAGGGAAATGGTGGACAAGTTGAGTTTTGAAAAATTACCTCATGAATCACCTTATAGAGTCTCTTGGGTCAATTATAATCAAACTTTGGTGGTAAAAGAGCAAGCATATGTTGAATTTCAGATTGGGGAATATAAGGATAGGGTTCTATGTGATATTTTGCCAATGGATTGTTGTCATGTGCTCTTAGGGAGGCCTTATCATAAATATAGGAGGTATATTTATGATGGAAGGATGATAAAAAATTTAAGTTGCTTCCCTTGAAAACAAGTGGAAGGGATAAGGGTAAGTCTAAGGTAGTGATGTTTGGGATTAAAGAGCCTTTAGGGCTTGAGGGTAGCAAGACCAATTTGTTTGCAGGTATAGAGTATGTTCATGAGGATGGAACAGAAGGAGGGGAACAACTTTGTAATTCTCAGATAGTGGGTAAGAAGGAAATGTGTGGTTTGCATGAGGATAGGGTGAAGCATGTCTTTGTATGGCATAAGGAGTTGAGTAGCCAAGTGGTTCAGACTGGTAAAGGGAAGAGTGAGGGGAAAGAGTCTTTGGAAACATAAGATGAGGCTGATAATGTGTTTGTAGGGACAGTTAGATGTCTTGTGGTATTGCAGCAGGTCAATGGACAATTAGTAGGCATTAAGACAGAGTTTGGTAGAGTGGAAAACAAGAAGACAGTGAGTCATGAGACAAGGAGGACATAGGACATGAAACTTGAAGGTTCGATCACAGTAAAGGAACAAAGGTGCAGAGATCTGATGGCAATAACAAGAGGGCAGAGTGTACATGCTAAGGTGGATGGTTACAAGAATGAAGGTGGAATAAGGAATAAGGTAGGGAATTATGTTGATAACTTTTTTTTGATTGCAGGTATGAGGAGTGGAGTATTACCAAATTTTGATCCAGGGATCAGGGGAAACCCCACATCAAATTTGGACAAGTATGGAGCATCAAAGTGAAGGCATGGATCAAGCTTTCACTCTTAGGACAAAAGTATATCTATGGGGGGGTGTATGGTGCAGGGGAACCATCACCTTGGAATGAAAGAAACATGAGCCTTAGAGGTTCATCAAATCAATTTGAAGATCTTTAAATTATATGCAATGAGGAAGTTACAAAATATGCCAAGATGAGATGTAATGTAAACAAGTTGTCCATTTTATACCATGTTGGAAATGTGCTCCAGATGTATAGGGTATAGTGTAGGCTTGGGTCTTATGTTTTCCATTATAATAAGGTCTCAATGACCACTTTCAATTGTATTCAAAAGGCTTAATAGGTCAGTTAGGTGGTATTTGCAAAATCAAGTTGTGAATGAATGGTAATTAAGAGAAAATTGGCAAATTGCCATCTTAGAAGTCTAACAAAGGGTGGTTAGGGTGGTTGATCAGCTCAAGGGGTATTTGGAAGGTGGTATGAACATATATTTCCATGATACCCCAAGTTGAGGGTTGATTTTGTTCAATTTCTAATAAGAAAATATACTTTTGAAAAAGTTGATCATTGGTTTTCTTTGTTTTCCTAAATTTTCTTTGCCTTGCATAGGCCCATACAAGTCTATCATGACTTGAGGATTTGGATACTTGATTGCATATGTGTTTACTCTCTTTGCATCTCTTCTGAAGGTTTAAATGAGGGATAACTTTAGTGGTGAATCTTCACCAATTGGCGAATTCTAGGAATCTGATTCCTAGCAATTCAAATTTGGCGAATCTACCATATCTGCAGGGTGTTCAAATCGCCAGGAATTCACGGACTATCGGTCCAATGCATGTCCATTCGTCAATAGTTTTTTTTTACGAGGCATGTTTAGGAAATAAATTCGCCATAACAAAATACGCGTTTCCAATGCATCGATCGATATTTTTTCCTGGAATCCTGGGGAGCATGTCAAAGTCACCTACATATTCACCAATACTATTAAAACAACATTATATGAAGACCCATTTCGCCAATTAAAATTTACAAATAGTTGCTTATGAAGACCCATTTTTCCAATTAAAATTTATAAATAGTTGCTTATGAGGACCTATTTCGCCTTGAAAATTTCAAGGTATCGTTGTATAAGCACGCGGGATTCGCCAAATTTTTAACATACCATTCCAAAATCCCCCAGAATTTGCAAAATATGGATTGATATAAATAAAATTGAAACTGTTATTTTTTCTTACACATTTTATTCAGTTTTCCACATTTTATTTGGTTCTAAGGTTCTACTTCTCAATTCAGAAGTCAGCGAAAGCCAAAAACGTAGACTCAAAGGTGAGTGATCATTTCTTCATACTGTTATTAGTTATTAGACTATTAGTTATAATAATAAGATTTATTTATCTGTTTTCCATTCTTGCTTCAGTCTTAAACATAATTTTAAGTAGGGAATGGGATCTATATTCTCTGTCGGTATGTCCTTCTTAAACAAGAACACATTTTTTTCCAGCTTTTATTTGAAGTGAGATCAATATGTCAAGCAGCAAGGGTAAGACTCTTGAGTAGATGGGTAATGAAGAGACTGGGAGGCCATCAAAACGCCCAAAACGGGGAGGTACCATATAGTCTTACTTTGGAATTGGAAAAGCTTCTAATCCATCAGATCAAGGTGGAGCTACACCATCAACTCTTCCACCAAATATTATTGAAGATGGAGATACATCATCAACTCTTCTGCCACAGGAAGGTCAAGGTGAGATTTTCATTGTGTTAAATCAAAATGTATCAAATGAGGATGGCAATACCGCAGAAGATGTTCCAAGGGATACCCTGGATAGCCAAAATGAGATAATCAACTTGGATGAGGATGATGTTGGTAGCAAGAAAAGAAAAGGCAAAGCAAAATAGGGGTGTTAGTGGGAAATGACAAGGAATTTTCAAATTGGTTGGTTGTCGAAGTACCCATTTCTTGAACTAGTGGGGGTATCAAATGAAAATGATATTGAAAGGGCAACAAAGGTCAGATGTAAGATTTGTAGTTGGAAATGTGGAAGAGACAAGATGATGCAGCTAAAGCTTGACACTATAGAAAAGAATATCGGCAAAGTTTACGAAAAACAAATCGTAGACGGAAAGGAACAATCAGTCGTATGATGGAAATCAAAGGAAGAATGTCTTCAATTTAAGTATGTCGTAGATTATGGAGAGCATAACCATAGAATGTCAAAGATTAAAAAATGTGAAGGTACACTTGAGGCTCTTTTTGGAAAAGCCATGGCAGCAACAAATCTGTCAAAAACTGTTCAGATGACTGTTGTTTTTCATATTTTGTCCAGGGAGCGTCCTATGATAGACTACCCAGAATATTTTGATTTATTATCTTATTTGAGTGTTCCCCACTTTCCCTTCTCACATTGGTCGGTAAACGCTGGATGGGAATGGGCGAACTGTCTTGCTGCAGTGGAAAAGCAAGATTTAAAGGAGAAATTAAAAGAGTCAAATTTCATTGCATTATCTTTAGATGAAGTTACTATGGTAGACAATACTTCCTGGGTTTGTATGCATTTGTATACTATAGAACAACATGTTTGCCAATATCATCTTCTTTGTGTTTGTAAAATGAAGGATAGTTCAACATCGTAAAATCTATTTGAACTAGTCAAGAAATCTTTGAATTAAATTACAGGTATGGATGAGTTGACAATTGCCAAAAAGTTGGTGTGTGTAGGAGCTGATGGAGCTGCAGTGATGCAAGGTCAAAGGAGTGGTCTTTGCACAAAGTTACAAACTACTTGTGCACCATACATGCTTGGCATTCACGGCATGGGCCACATAATGAATTTAGCATTCAAAATTGTAAGCAAGTTTCCTACAATATCAAAAGTTGAAAATCTAGTTCGCGAGATCTACGCATACTTCTACCAAAGTCCCAAACATTTCCTTGAATTTCAACATTTTGTTGAGGGAATAACACCTGGAAACAAGCTTCTCAAGGATATCAATACCAAATGGATCTCCCTGCATGGACTAGCGCAACGAGTTCTTTCAAAATATCAATCCTTGATTGTAGTGATGTACGAGCATCGCAGCACAGTAGACAAAGCTCCTGACCTCTTACATAGGTTAAGCGATCTAGAGACACTCTTTACTTTAGATATTCTTCTCCCCATGTTGGATGAGATGAACAATCCTGTGAAGAAAGCCCAAGACAAAACTATGTATATTTATGAATATGCCAATCTACGTAAACTTACATGCTTGGCCCTCGATCATCTATATCTAGATCTAACACAAGAAGGCGCAAATTATTTGATGTGGCGGAAAATTACTGATTTGAATAATCCTGATAATTATTTATAGTTTAATGCAAGCGGGAACTTATGTATTTGTGTACGTAGACATGACATACCAATGTACCATTGTAAGATAGGCACTGGCAGGTGCTCTAGAAAAGAAGTACCTGTTAACGAGGAAGATTTTAATAGCATTGTTAAATATGTTAGTGATAATTTGAAGGAAATTGCAAAATCTCTTTCCTCAAAGATTCATGAAAGATTCCCTCGACATGAAATACTTGAAGCCATGGGTATTGTGTATCCTCAATTTTGGGTAAACCGAGATAACCCAAAATATTTTCATGATCAAGTAAAAATCTTGATCGAACAGTTTTCAAAAAATGAAACATACAATGAACAAATAATAGAAGGAATTTTAGATGAAAAAAAGCTTAGAAAGCAATCTCGGATTTTTGCAACAGCTATGAGGGAGCAGTATAAATCCATGGGCAAGGAGAAGGCCTTTGAGCTGGGATCAATAAAAAAGGTTTGGACAAGCTTAGGTCAGAGTGAAATATTGTGTGGTTCGATGTCAGAATATTTCAAATTTGTTGATTTATGTCAAACAATGATATTGGGGTTGGTGGAGGATGAGAGAGTTTTCAATACATTGGGGTTTTTGAAATCAAAGTTAAGAAACAAACTGGACAAGAATTTGGAAAATTGCTTGAGGATGAAAGGAACTGCATATAATGTCAAAAAATTTCCTTTTGAAAGGGCACTCGCAATCTAGAGGTCCACATGTGAAAGAAGAGGGACCGGGTTGTGCAACACAAGCTCTCCAATTCCAACAGCCACTGATACTGGTGGTAGTGGCAGTGGGATTGGGCCTGGGATAGATGACAATGATATTAAAATTGACACAAATCAAACAATGAATGTTGAATTTGAGACACAGGCCGAAGAAACTATAGAGAAGTCTCAGAATCAAGATGACTCTTTTACTTTATCTGAAGATGAGGATCGGTTTGAGGACCCCGATTCTATTTGGGAAATGGGAGATAATTAGCAGGTTTTAGGTATTTTTTCTACACTTCATGAATTAGTTTCCATTGTTCGAAAGTCCAAAGTGTAGTTGATGTCTAATGATATTTTATATTGTATTCAATGAACATTGAAATTGTGAATCATTGCACTTTATGTTCATGATATCTTATTTTATATTGCACTCAAGCACTGCATGTCAGCTTGAATCATATTCCAAACTATAGTTGATGATTTTGTATATTGTATTCAAATAAATTATGTATCATTGCACTTCAAGTTCAAAATATTTTATTTTATATTGCAGTCCAAGTCTCCATGATATTTTATATTATATTGCACTTCATGAATCATAAGACATATGCCAAAGTCAAACTGTAGTAACGTAGTTGATGATATTTTATAAATTATATAAGATTCAATACCATTGGGCATCGGCCTAACAATGCTTCATCGGCAGAACCCCCATCATAATCCCGTCGATGGCCCGATAAAAATAGCTCACAACCTAGTATCGGTGTAACAATACTCTATCGGGCTGACTCCTAAGGTGCTCTCGCAATATACTGATAGAGTCAAGTTGTCAACAAAAATAACCATGAATTATAATTTATGACCATGGGCATGAATTATCTTATTTTATCAATAATAACAAAAATATACCACACTTTGATTTTATGAACAATGCAAATTGTAGAAATTTGTGTGACAAGATCCACATTATAGCCTACATTCACATTGCATCCATAAATACCAGTATACATATATTAATTAATAATATATATAAAGAATGCTGAAAGTTATCAATACTTAACATTGTTTATTATAATATTAATTAATAAAATATATGAAAAACTAATAATATATATAAAAAGCTATTTCTACTATTTTTATATATATTAATTAATAATATATATAAAAAACTATTTAAGCATACATATCTTAGTTTGTAATTTTAATCCAAAAGTATTTAAATTAACAACTATTTATTGGGAAGCTTTAAATTTAAAAAAAATCAAAAAATAGAAAAAAAAACATTTTATGTGCTTGTTATTTTTAAGGAGCACATACTTCCACTTGCTTGTCATTTTCAATGAAGCTTCAAAAAGTTTACGAATATTCCTTTGTTGCTTTCATTGTATAACGTTTTCAACGTAATTAAACAAAATTTGAAATTTCGTAGTGACGTAGTCCTTCCCCCATTCCTTCAATACCATCGGCCTAACAATGCTTCATCGGTGGAACCCCATGATAATCCTACCGATGGCTTGATAAAAATAGCTCACAACCTAGTATCGGTGTAACAATACTCTATCAGGCTGACTCCTAAGGTGCTCTCCCGATATACCAATAGATTCAAGTTGTCAACAAAAGTAACCATGAATTATCGAATGCATAAAGTATATTGGGGGAACTATGGTGCATCGGGGAAACATTATCTGGCATCCCACCGATAGAATGAAGGATAGGTGTACATCGGTGGAGAGGGTGGCTATCGGTGAAAGACTAATGTGACATCTCGTGGCATCGTGCTATGGTGCATTTATGAACCAGAATTGAAGTGAATTATATCACAAGTTGATCGCATAGTTGTTACAAAACCCTAGAAGATTTCACTTAGGGCAGAAGCAGAAAGGCAAAAAATTGGAGTTCTAATGCAGAAAAGACCAGTGGACTGTGGAGGCAACTCAGTGAGACTCACATAAGTACTTCACTTTCAGACCCAGCTGAGAAGCTATTTTACTCAAAATCTTAAGATTTAAATAATGGAAGAGAGTACAAACAAACCTAAAGCTAAAAAATAGAAAACCGAAAAGCCTAAGAGACTCCTAAATGAAGACCTAATAGATCAATGTCCTGGGTCGGAGCCGAGACCCAAGAGGAGTGCTCAAATGAATCCTTCCATGGATCGATTATGGGACAAACATAAGGGCATAGGGGATATTTGGACACCACAACAAGGGTACGACCTCTTCATGTACCATTACAAAAAACAATTTAGGTTCCAACCAATCTGCAATCCATGGAGGTTGAACCTGGGAAGACTTGTGGTGCCCAATGTGTTTGTGAATGCAGAGCTAATTAAATCTCTTACTATCAGATATGAACCCAAGAAAATAACTATTCAGTCACATGGTGGGGGTGACATGCTTGTTATTTCTAGGGATCTCATTTCTAATGTCTTTCAGTTAGAGTGTACACTGAATTTATCATTCACACTCAAAGATCTCTTGACAGAGTATCACCAAATGGATACCAGCTATAAGAGAGAGAAATTACCTTTGCATAGGCCCAAGGATGATGGAGGCCAACTCAAGAGGCTAGCAGTGAAAACCCTCCTTTCCATGAAGATTTATTCAAAGAGTATTTCTTATACACCTATTATTCAGCTGGTCAGGTTTTGGGAGTAGAGGTTCCGCCTCTCATGTCGATTGCCCCAATGGTCTTAGCTGCAAACATACAGAGCAAGGATTACAGGCCATTTGATTATGCTAGCTACTTGGCCAACGCCCTACATCGAGGGCTCGAAAAGATTAAAAATAATAATAATAATATTAATTTTGAACACTATTCTTTTCTTATGCATTTGCTATTGTATGAGGGACAAGTCAGAGGGGTCTGGAGTGAAGAATTAAGGATAAAAGATACAGATGAAAATGGAGATTTTAAACCTATACAAATGTGGACTTCATTGTGGGACAGCTGATTTGGTAGGTCTCATTACCTTTATTTTGAAGAATTTTTTGTAAAACCATTGATGAAGTTGTTGGGGTATCCATGCAACTATAACCTATCCCCAAAAGTACAAAGATTTCTAAGACCAAAGGAAAATGATCAGAGAAATAAAGTGAATCATAACTAGGGAGACTGGTATGCTTTCCCTGATTGTACAGTGATAAGAGTTTATGGGTTCGAAGGGGCTTCACACTTGATGCCATGAGTAGTTCCTGACCGAATTGCTTTTTTAGAAATTGTGAGGCAATTGGAAAAATCTGATTCCAAACACCTCAAAGGACATAGCAAACAATCAATTATTCCCAACACCTTATGTTTTGGAGACTTTACAGTGGTTGCCAATGAAGGATATGGAGAAATTGATGGTAAATTAGCACAGTACAACCTACCTCTAGGTGATGTAACGAAACAATTTGATGCAGAAGGGTTTATTCACAAGGCGAGATTATCGCAGGGGCTATCAGGTTATGAACATTTGTTCTCAATCGAAGATGTCATAAGAAACCATGATGAGGCTTCCACCAAGGAAAGAATGGCCACCTATAATAATATTATGCTTGCAAAGGAATGGAAGAGGAAAAATGTCCCATCTTATTCAAAGGCATTTGGTGAGATACAGGATCCTTTAACAAGAATTGAGCAACTCATCGCTCATCTCAATGAACTAGTAAAGGATGTTCCCCCACTTGTTTTTGATGCACCTCATGCAACCTATCCAGGAGTACAAGTTGAAGACATAGATCCCTTGGATTACATACCTTCACAGCCTACTCCTGAGCTATGTTTTTCTGTAGATACTGATATAAGTGAAGAAGAGCAGAGTGATGAAGAGGGTGAGTAGGTCAAGCAAATCAGTGCTCTTGTGATTGCACAGTACGATACCCCTCAAGAGCAGAATATTGTAAGATTTTAGGCATCAAATGAACTATCTGATGATGTGAGGGTCATGGCTGGACAATAGTTTATTTTTTATTGTGATTTATTAAATCTTCTGAATTTAAATCATTTGTTTATGAATACAAAGGTAGAAAAATGAGACAACAGATACAGGATATCACTCCTAAACATGAGGCAACCACTCTGGAGGAATTGAAAAGGGAGGTAGAAAAAGAAATGGAGTCCATCACTCCTGAAAGAGGTAGGGAATTTCTTTAATAAGCTGGAGTGTTGCTCCTGCCAGGGTGAGATATTATCTCTTCAATTGTATTTGATAGCTTCAGAAAAAGAGGGGACATGAAAATGAACTTAATAGAAGAAGCAAGTGACAAAATGTATTCAGGATCTAGGTACAACCTAGACGAAGCCACCTTGCTTATTTGGTCACTGTATCCCTATGATAAAAGACCTGCTATAATTAGTAATCCAAACCAAGTGTTTGGTCATCTCTTGGTTCAACGAGTAGTGGATACCAACCCTATGGAGACAGTACAATTGAACATAAATGTGGCAAAATTTACCAAAGCACAGATCGATAAACTGATTAAGGAAAATGACAAACTAAAGAAGGAGCTAGCAAATCAGCAAGAAAAAACATCTTCCTCCTCCACATCAAAGTTGTACTCCCCATGGCTTGAAAAAGATAAGAGAGTTCTTGATGCATTGGCTGATGTAGCCTACTGGAAGAATTGCCATCTAAAATCCCAGGGGAAATGCAAATAATTGGAGAAAGAAGCGAAAACCATCAAATATAACACTATATCTGAAATGATAAAAGAAAGGTTCAATAAAATGATGAAATGTGCTATTCAATATTGGGAATTATTCAATCAGACATGCATTGCATTGCTGGAGAATGAACGATTGCAACCTAGAATGATGGAGAAAGAAAAGGATCTCGTAGATAAGAATGCCATGAAAGGACAAATATTGCTAACATATAACAAGTTGGTAGAATCACATAATGGATATCATAACAAGCTTAGGGAAGATTTCGACTGCTTTGATTTAGTCCCACTCCCGACACTTTATTTTGGCATTAGAAACCCATGAGAATATGATGATTGGAAGGAAGAGCTTGATGGGCTTCTGATTGCTGCATTACGAGGATATGGTTTTACAAAATAGTCATAAGCAACTAGAAAAAATAATGTCTCTAGGATATGATATGAAAGAGGTGATCTCTAATGTGGACACCTATGCTGAACAGGAGTACATCCATCACGTCTCTGCAGTCAATATGTTTATTAGCCAAACTGTAGATTTGTCAGAATCATATCCAACGGGACAACCATCAGATTCAGAGGAAGAATGCTAGCCGAAAACATGATGAGTGCCCTATCATGGAGTAGAAGCCTTGAACATATCTTAGGTGGTCAGTGGTCACGGGCTTCTGCTTGGAGATTAATGGATCGGTGCATTCACCTACGACATTGTTTTATTTATAATTTGAGTTATGTTTAGTTGTCAAAACTTCATGACTTTTTGCAAGGGGTTTGTAGCTTGTTGCCTCTCATATATAAGAGATATCAAGACCCCAATAGGAGATCAATGGAACATCACATCATTTTTAATTAGACTTTAGAGTAGAAAATAGTAAGAAGATAGATAATAGATTACACCAATTCGCCCATCCATCTCATTATTCATATCATAAACTATTTTTATAATGTATATCATTTGAACTTTGAAGATCAATACAATGGAGAAGGTTACACATATTTATTGATTTGCTTTCGAGTGTTCAACTATTGTGGATTCATATGCTTATAAGTTATTAACTTATTTGGCTGTCTCCAAAGTGGTTGTTTATGTTATTCAATTTGTCAGTACATCGAATTTGAATTCTTCAGGAATAGGGGCTGTGAGCATGGAGTTTTAGATTTATTTATGGACATGATCATTGATCAAGTAGTAATGTGGGCCACAAAATGGATCTTGTCACACAAATCCCTGCAATTTGTGCTAATCATAAAATCAAATGTAGTGTATTTTTGCAATATGTGGGATGTGGGTGAGGTGTAAGTTGGTGAATATTGATTAGGATTTTTAGTCAAAACATAACAGAAGCTAACAATTCAACATCCATAACTTATAAGCTTTAACTCTACCAAGAAGTAAATATAATGAGCTAACAGTTCAACATCCATAACTTGGAAATGGAAGCTCTACCAAGAAGTAAATATAATGAGCTAACAATTCATCACTAGTTCAAATGATAAAATAAATAATACAAAATCCAGATAATTGAACATCATCACATTACTGAAGTCTGAATTTGAGCTTTTTTATTGAATTTCACATGAAGAAGTACATATTGGCATTGGAAATGCAAAATCTTGCCAGTGCCCAAAGATAAGACTGCACAGAGCTGAGTTGGAACTTTGAAACTCATATTATCAAAGATTGAAAATAATAGATCAAGTCACTGTATCAAATTTTCTAGCAACTTCCACTCTTCAGGTGGTGGAATGGCCATTTTCTCTAACTGATGTTGTTTGAATTGAATTTTTGTTAACATTTCTTGATTGTAATTGGAAATGGAACCTGTCTTGAATTCTTCAGTCAATTTTGCATTCAAGGTTATCAGTGTTCTGATGGAATCCAAATAGTTCACATCTTGGTTCTGAGGAAACTAATCCAAATCAATCTTCCTTGCACCTTCCATCTTCTTTTTGAAAGCATCCTTTCCAATGAATCACTCATTTGTGTCAAAAGGCTCTTGAAAACCAAGCTCTATGAAGTTCCTTACCTTTTCATCCACCACCTTCATCTTGTCTGCAGCCAAATGCAAATATTCCTTTTTTCAAGACATTCTCGAACACTTTTCAATGATAGATGACAACTTCATTGAGGTTTCAATCCGATTAGTAATCCCTTTTGATTTCAGATCATTGTCACTGGCTTTGTAGACTGTTTGTAGAACTTCATTTGCAGATTTCTCTAATTCCAACACCTTTTTGTTGTCCACTAAATATTTGCTAAGCTTCTTATAATGTTGTCTGGTAGCATCAGTCAATTGAAACATGTCACACAAATGATCAAACCTCTGCATTATTTCATCCCAGATCTTTTGTTTCATATGCCTCACTGTATCTCTACAAAATGCAGATAACTTATTTTGAGAAGACTTAATTTCTTCTTTTGCTTCCATCAGCTCTGTCTCCAATCTTGCATTTGTTTTTCTTTGTTTCTCCAATTTTTGTTCCCACTGTGCATTTCCATTCGCAATGTTTAATCTTAAGTTTTCTGAAGTGGATTTTACCTCATCATATTTCTTGTTGCTCTCATCTAGCCTTCACTTTAGGTCATTCACTTCTCTCTCATTTGATTTATCCTCATTGCTTGCTGATGTAGAGGTAGATTTTATTATTCTTTTTTCTAATTCATTGCTCTTGTTATCTGCTGCTTTCCTCTTTGCTTTCTCACTTGCTAGGTTTTCCTGTAACTTTTCTATTTGGGTCTGCAACCTTTTCTTCTCTCTATCTTGCTTTAGCAATGATGTGTACACCAATTCATTGTTCTTCTTTGATACATTAATTTTGTCGGTATTTTTCAGGCCAGAAAAATCTAATTGAAAATTGGTTACCTGGTATTCAGATCGATCCATCTGATTTGTTGGTTTATTTTGAATTGTGGGAACAACAATTGTGTACTCCATGATTTATTTATTTGTGTCAAATGTGGGTAATACCATGGTTGTTGTAGTCTCTGAAGTTACAGTAGACACACTCTCCATCAGTTGCTTCTTTTATTTTTTATTCAAGTCTGATTTATTTTTAAACTCTTCAATGAAATCATAACCTTGGGAGGCAGGAACAATGGAATGCTTGAATGGCGAAGGAATAGGAGTACTTGCAGTTGCTAATGATGTCGCACCCACACTAACTTGATTTGTTGGAGTTTCTGGAAATAACTCCTTTGTGGTACTGGTGGATCCACTAATAGTGTGACTTTGACCTCTCAAAATCCTTTGCCTCTTTCGATTGCCTTGATCACCTAGTGTTTCTGTGGTATCTTTTTTTGTTTTCCTCTTAGTATTGTGTGTAATTTGTCATTGTTGCACATGTTGACCACTACTAGTACTACTACCCATACCATTGCCACCAATGGCACTCCCAGTTGTACTAACCTGTCCACCAAGGGAATGTCCTAGTTGTGATTGTATATGACCATGAGAATGAGGACTAGAAGCCCTAACAAATTGATTTTGTCTTATATCCCCTTGGTCTACTTTTTCACCTCCAAACCCAAGGCCAGATTTATCACCTGTTTTTCAATGCTCAACACTTTGTATTGTCCAAGGGCCTTCACCTTGTCCTTTAGACCCCAAAGGGACACCTTCATAACCAAGTTTTTCAAGTATGGCTGCTCCTGAAGTATATGTTGAAGCATATTCTACTTTTGCGGCCTCACTTAAACCAGGTTTGTAATTGGAATGGATTTTTTCTTCTTCTTCCATATCAATATCATCATCAGATTCATCACGTCCATCAGGATGCCCATGCTCTATATTCCACAATTTTCTAAATTCTTCATCTTCTTCATTATTATCATACTCTTCAAGAGCTCTTGGATCACCTAGGTCCTTCCTCATAGACCAAAAGGCAGTAATTTTTGATCGTCACCATTTTTTATCTATAAGTTTCGTCTCTAGAGAACTTGGAATTTTTACTCTACTAGATGGTTTATCACTTTTTACATAAATTTTTTTGTATGTCCTAATTGTCTTTTGGTGCAATGCCATAATTTCTGCTGACAATTGTTCAAAAGAAATACCATTCTCAATAGCACTTTTCTCCATTGCTATTTTGACCTCATCCCAAGAATCCTTGTTTCTCAAGTTTGCAAGCAAGGGTTTACTTTGATGTTGAATTCTATTTGCAGCATTCCTATTGGCCACAATCATTGATTTAATGATGTCACATGGATCATACTACCAGTGACAAATAGGATCAAAGTCAAAAAAATTCAAAAGATTATGTGCCACACTAAATTCTTTTCTCTCGAATGTGAACCCTCCACATGAAAAAGGTAAAAAAGGAAATAAGGTCTTCTTTTGCTGACTGAGAAAGTGTAGTTCATCAACACTCTGCACCTGCCTTACATATTCCAATGCAAAAACCCTTTTTGTCGCATGTATTGGAAGTTTGTATGGATGTACTCCCGATCCATAAAATCTTAGCACAATATATTCTTCCATTAAGTACCAATCAGCCAATTGTATTTATTTTCCTACTTGCATGCAGTTTCTACATGACATAGGAAATCTAGGCATTGGATTATTTGTAATTACTTGATGCAATGGAGCCAAAAAGTAGTCTACAAAATGACTTTAGTTCCTTCGAGAATCATGCATCCTTATCTCATTGGTCCATTCATATACTAGAGCCATCTTTTTTTCCTCTGCATTACTGTAGGGCTGAATCTGAAGCTTGTTGGTCTGAAACATTCCTCTAAATTTGAATAGAAAAAGATAGCACAAGTAGGTTGTGAACCTAAATGTCTTCGTGGAACCTGCTTTAATCATTAAAAATTGTTTATGCATGGATTCTACAATGTGTTGTGTATAATTATCTTTGACATGTTCTTTAGTATAATGGATATTATATACCATTTCAAGGAAGCTTGCACCCACTTCCAAATTGTTATCCAGACCAAGGCAAAATGCAAGAATGGAAATAGTATCCTGAACCCATGGTTTTAAAAAATCCAAATTATAAGGAGGCTTATGACCACCTTTAAATTTGTTTCTATCTTAACTATTTGATTTAAGAAATCATTTTTCAGCCTTTCTTCCACTGCTTCATAATCACTAGCAACCTTTTCTAGGTCAATGTGGTGGTTTCCAAATTCTTTGGTTGTAAACCCCAACAATTTTCCAAGTTCTTTTGCATTAATGGATAACAATTCTTCTTGGTTATCTTTATTAACAATTGCTCTTTTCTTATCATCATAATTTTTGGCACAGACCATGATAAATTCTGGGTAAGGGAAAACTTCATGTAACATCATGCGCCCTAATCTAGTTACCCATGGTGCACTGATACTATCAACTTCTGTTCACTTTGCAGCCTTATTATGAGATGAAAATCTAGGTTTTGAGGTACACCTACCATAGATTTCAGGATCATAAATATCATGGTACCCATTGGTGAAATCTGGGGTTTTAAACAATTCTGCATAATGCATTTTTTTATCGGACATTGTTGTAGTGGTACTGGTGGTAGACATGCTTGTACAAATGTGAAGTGTAATTTGAATTCCCTAATAAGTAATACCTATTAGTCCTCCTTAATTTTAATGAAATCTTGAGTCTCTAAAGTCTAAAACCAAACTTCAAACTTTGACAAAATAAGATTTTAAGAAATGTCAAACGATGAAACTTGAAATGTAGCCGCAGGAATTCTTTCACTTACCTAGATTATGAGTCCTGACGCTTGAAAACTGGAATGGCGTTGTTGGAAGTGGAACTATGGAATCCAAAACAGGGTGGTGCACTGCAATGAGCAATTTGAAGATTGAAGACTTTAAAAATCAATACAATTTCAAAGTGCAAAGTGCTTTAAATGTTTTCTTTCTCATAATTGGAACATAAAAGTGAATGGCACGTCTTAGGATTTAGGTCTACAAGACTACAAGTTGCAAATTCTTCACTGTTGATCTTTTTAAATCTAACAGTTATAGGGTGCTTCTGGAGGTTTAAGTTGGGAAGCCCATCGCTCTGT
The DNA here is from genome assembly GCA_007115665.2 of Sequoiadendron giganteum. Lineage (NCBI taxonomy): Eukaryota > Viridiplantae > Streptophyta > Pinopsida > Cupressales > Cupressaceae > Sequoiadendron > Sequoiadendron giganteum. Next base: position 603,573,381 of record CM021100.1, on the reverse strand, counting down.
GCATGTCATTACGGAATGCAACTACAACCATACATCAAATGTTCATCCAACGGTTGAAACTTGAGTAGTTAATGATATTAACTTTTAAAATAAACATTAATCACTTGACAGTTGACACTTAGTAGTACAAAGTGCTTTAAATGCTTTGTTTCTCGAAATTGGAACATTAAAGTGAATGACATGTCTTAGGTCTACAAGTTGCAAATTCTTCACCGTTGATCCTTTTAAATCTAACGGTTATAGGGTGATTCCGGAGGTTTAAGTTGGGAAGCCCATAGCTCTGTGCATGTCATTATGGAATTTGATGGTCTATTACATATTTGACCATTTTTTCAATTTTAGACCATATATTATAGCTATAAAACTTATTAGACTGTATAGTTTGACTTGCTATATTTTTATTAAACCGTAAAAAAATATTATATAGTATTTTAATTTATAATATATATAATTTTATAATTTTTATTATACAAAGAAAATAGAATATAAGTTTTTTGAATATTTTTAATATGAATTTAGAAACTTTTGACTTGTTTATAATAGCTATCATTTTAGAATCCATTTATAAAAGATTTTATATAAAAATTTGTAAATTAAACAATTTTTTTGATAGGCATTTAAATGACCAAAGTCAAACCGTCATAAAATTTTCATATTGATTGTTTGCTATTGTCATAATCTTAATCGTTGATCTTTCTGAATACAACGGATACAGGGTAATTCCGAAGGTTTAAGTTGGGAATCCCATCACTCTGTTCATTTCATTATGGAATGTAACTACAACCATACATCAAATGTTCATCCAATGGTTGAACTCAAAACTTTAGTAATTTACTAATTTATGATATTAACTTAAAAAAATTAACATGACACATGTGTTTTAAAGTCAATATCATAGGCATCATCCTAACAATACTTTATCGGTGGAACCCCCATCACAGCCCCACTGATGGCCCGAAGGCAAAGACTCATAACTCATAAGGTGCTCTCCCTATCCCCGATATACCGATAGAATCAACAAAAGTAAGCACATCGTTGTAACACATAAACATCGGTGGAACGAATGATTGCATTCCCCCGATGGCCCGATATAACCATGAATTCTCAAGTGCATATTGCATAGAGTATATTACTTAATTTCTCAAAAGAAAAAAAATTGAATTGAATATATTAAATTATTAATAGACAGTGACACTGAAGTTTCGAACTTAGAAAACAACTCTTTACTCTTAAACTTAAATGAATAATGAAGATTCAAGGAATCAAGATTCAAGAATAGCACAACACAACCATTTATTTTATTGCAACTCAATTTCAATGTCACATTATTACATATCTTTTTACAGATGAGTAGCACTGTAGCTCCTATTTTGTATAAATAACATATGTCAGTGTGTCACTTTAGTACTTTACATAGACAAAATTTAATAATTTATTCCAAGTTGTTGCTCATTACAATGGATTACAAATTGATTCCAATTTCCAAGCTTTGTTGATGAAAACCTAATACACATCTATCTCTAAAAATAAATGTGGCTCTGAAAATAAATTCATGATTCCAAGCTTTTGCTGGTGGATTTTCCAACCATGCTGGGAAAAGGGGGTTCCAATCACTCCTAGGGAAATGGGAGCCATGAAGATACAAAATGTACTTATCCCCTTTGAGAACCAGAGTCATACAAAAGATGAAAAACAAATGTCTCTTTGAAAATAAATGCATGGAGCTTGCCTAGCCAACCATGCTGGGGAAATGGGAGCTGTTAGAATACAGAAGGAGAAACAAATCTACTCCCATCTTTTACCTACAGCCTCTATGCATTTGGATAGCACTTATCTCCATTAGAGCTCCTCATCCTAGTTCAAAACCCATCTGAAAATTCAGGTTAACCAAATCAACTTCTTTCCAATTCCACCCATTCTAAACTTGAAGGAAATTCATCTTTTACTGATTACTCTGTAACTACATAATTGTAGGTAGGAGAATTTATAGTATCCCCAATATTGCATCATCTTCTTCGTGAATCCTTATTAAACCTAGAAAATAAAAACCCTTATGGAACTATCTACTAATCACTGAATCACTATCCCTATTTATGGGCCACCAGTGCCGCTACCAGCCTGTATAATTAAAATTTCTAATTTGATTGACGTCTTACTACGTTCCAACTTGAACTCTACCTCAAGCTAACAAGCTGTTAAAATCACTCATTCAAACAATATGAAATCATTACAAATCTTGTTTCATTAAAGCTATGATTTGTCCAAGAAATTGCTTCAGATGTTCATATCACATATGGCATTAATTGCCACCACTGCCACTACCAACCACAATTTCTTCAAAAAGATTGAGAATTTAAATGAAATGAAATGTACAACATCAAGATTCGAGGCATTGAAAAGAGTGAATGAGCGATGAATTAATCTGAACACGAAGTCTCAGAGATGAAAAAATAAGCATTCTGAATTTGACCTAACACTAATAGATAAACATTGAACAATTATCATGAAGAAACACAATTCATTCATAATTAAAAGGAACCATTGATAGATACAGAGATTTAGAACTTTATAACCATTTGTACAGTAATAAAATCTCAACCATTGATTTCTAGAAATCTAACGGTTCTAGTGATATTTCAGAGGTTTCAAATCGCAAGTCTAGTGCTTGATAGATTTACTTCTGGAATGCAACTACAGTTGTCCATCAAACGGACCATATGATTTTTATTTCACCACTGGATTTTTTTATTATTTTTAGATTCATTTTAATTCGCCAATGAAAATATACTTTTTGCTTTGAAAAAAGGTTTTAATTAGCAATGGAAAAAACATTCTGGTTTGAAAAACGGGTTTATTCGCCAATGAAAAATATTTTATTCGATTTTAAAAAATTGCAATTTGCCATGATTTTCCATAGACTTCCAGGGATTATAAAAGATTTGCCAATGGGGATTTTTTTTTCTCGAAAAACAAAAAAAATCGCCAATAAATTTAATATTTTTCATCCAGAAGTATACAGGATTCGCCAGGATTTTACACCTGCACCGAGGGGGGGGTTTCTTAAAGTTATCCCTGGTTTAAATCCACCGTTGGTGTGTGTGGGATCAACAAACTTGGTTACTACTCTTTTTTCTGTGTTAAGAGTTTTAAGGGCAACACCATGACACATTAGCCAATCCACCTACTATTATGATCCTATGGCTTGGTGGATTGGCTTGTACCATTATTATTTTGGTGTATCAATACATTGGAGGTTGAGAGAATGAATAAACTCAGTGGGGTGTGAAGTTCTAATGTTGTTCAGGGGTGTTTCCACCATGAGAGTAAGGAACTCAAGTAGTGAATCTAAGAAATACTGAAAGGAATGGGATTTTGAGTGTCTTTTAAGTTAGGTTAGAGGTATTTTGGGGTTTTTGGACCTTTGGAAGGATTGGGGGAGGTCTGGAGTTATGAGTTTTTTTAAAACCCTTGTTATTGTGAAGGTTTAGGAGGGTTTGTGAGTAGAGGAATATAACAAGTTCTTGGGGCTCTTAAAATTGGATAATCCTGAGTTTAGTGAGCATCCCTAAGACTATTTAAAGTTTCCTTGGTTTCGAGGTGAGTTTGTGATGGGGTTCCTTTGGAAATTAGGCCTAATTGTGAAGCTTAGAGCGAGGGAGGTGTATTGAAAGTTCATGTTGGTACAAAAGAGTTACTATTGGTTTTGACATATGTTGTGTAACCCTGAAAAGCATATCTTAATCCACCTTTAAATGGTCAAGTTCTTTGGAAAGGTTGGGAGAAATTAGGCTTGGACCGGGTTTTGAGTGCTACAAGGGTGGATTGTTGGGTAAGGTGTTGAATGAAGAGTTTGGTTTGATGGGGCTTTGAGGTTGTGTAGATTGCTCAAAATAGGTTGTATCAATATTGTTAGGAGCCCCTTGAAGGCAGGTTGTTAGATTGATTGGGTTTAAGCCTCCTTGTCTCTGCATCAGTGATGCAAAAGTAATTGAAGCATTCCAAAAGATACAAACCGCCACGAATGAAGGTTATTTATACAATACGCTTTAGATGGGGATTATTGAGCATTTGACAGTAATTAATTAAGCATTAGATGTAAAAAAAAATCCATGCCTACAACATTCAATAATACAACTTACACGATACACATGATAACATCATTCAAGAATGGCAGTACAACAAAATAAGAGTTTCTTTAATCAAAAATCTGAAAGGCTATACAATGATATATTGATAAAAGTATATACAATATATCAAAAAAACCATATAGGCTTAGTACAAAGGAGCCATATGGACATAAAATATCATGTATATATATATATCAATAGTACAAAACATATGTTCCAAAATGCCACACAGGCATACAAAAAACAACACTAATACATAGTCATTTCCCTCTAGGGGAAGGAAATAGATCCTGTGTTGCCTTCAAAATTTGGCTGGATGGAGTGACTATTACTTCTCTTGTCTTTCGAACATGCTCACTGGTCCTCCTCTCTTCACTCTGGACCTTCAACTGATACAATTAAAAGTAAAGATGTTAAAACATAGAAATTGAATTGTGGAATGGCATATAACAAAATATATAATCACTTACCGCATACATATAGTCATCATGCACATTTACAACATCCTCATGCACATGATCTAGAGTGAAAACCACCTGTAGCAACCATGAAGATAGAAATTAAACTACATAAAATTATCGTGAAAATTTTCTACAATAGACTATAAAAGAGAAAATATAATGTCAAATCGACTAATCTACTCCATACCTCTCTCAATGGATCAAAATTGGCTATTGTTGCAGAAACTCCACGGTCCATCATGCCACCAACATCACCAAGGCTATCTCTTGTCAACAGCTACAAATGAAACAATATCTCAGGTATCATGTTGATATAAAGACCAAGAGCGGATAATGGAACATAAGGTGAAATAAGAGAGGGTAATGGGATGGGAATAGAAGGGTGATGCAGAGAGGGGGCTCAAAATCATTCAAAGTGACAACTTGCATTCAAGAAAAATCTAAAAAGATTAAAATGGCCTATTAGATTTATCCAAACAATCCTCAAAGCTTGACAACAATCGGGATTCTAACTTCTCACTTTCACCCATGTAACCTAGTAGTAGTTCAAAACTCAGTTTTTGGCCTTTAACTCCCATGCTTTCTAAAATACTTGACAATCAGAAGGTGGATTCAGATACCCATTTTAGAGTTATACAACATATCTCTTAACTAGATACAATTCTTTTGGACCAATCCCTTGAAATTAGACCCTCAACGCTGTCCTAGGCCATGAATTAGGCCATATTTACAAAGCAACATACTTTTAAACTTAACGCAAACCCTTGAAAATTATTGCCAATGCTTCAAACTTCAAGACAATGTTAAAAAATGTGTTTTCATGCATTTTTAAAGGCTTATCCTCATCAAAACAACACCCAACTATCTTACAACTACTTTTTAAACCTCTCATGATTGTTGCATTTATGCAACTCACAAATTTAGAACTTTCAAGTTTTGAATCTTTATATTTTCCTAGACCCTCTTAAACACATAAAATATTTCAAATAGCCTAATGAGACCTTATTCAACTAAGAAATCATGAATTAATCAAGAAAACATCATCCTATCTACCTTGACACCCCTTGTCAACTTTGAGAATTCCTTCCACATGATTTCCAAACTTATAAGATGAATACAAAATCCCCTCAAAGTTGATCAATTACAATAGAATGGTCACATTAGACCTTACTAAGACTCAAGGACTCAAATCAAACATCCTAACACACGTTTCCTATCTGATGTAGAGTGGCAGGGACAATAAACACACAACTAGGATGGAAAAGACAATCCAATTCAACACTTCTCTCAAATAATCTTAAAAGGAGTCATAAAATCCATTATTCTTTAAATGATCAGCCCCCACAAACCTAGGTTTCACAACTTGGACCACCCACAAAACTTGAAAGCATTTGGATCATGTCACATTAGGACAAAAAAGGGTTCAACAACCCTCTAGCACTTAGGTTTCAACAAACAACTATCACTATGGTGATTTGGACCTCACTCCCTCTTAATAGTACAAGCATATAATTTCCATCCCACTAGGATTTAGCAACTCTACAATGTGTGGATGGAAGAAACACCCATAATTCACTCAAAACCCTGATTTTGAGGGTTTTCATACCACCTAGGAGTAAAATTAAGATATCTCCCTTGATACTCAATGGAATATCATCACTCCAACACCAAAATAAATATTATTCAATTACCTATCCAAATACTATAGGCTTGGAGCATGAAACAACATGTATAGACCGTACCAAGTATGTGATCAGCAATTTCTTCAAGAAAACACATAAATCAACAAACTCTTTATTGAAAACTTCTTCCAAACTTTAAGAATAGCCTTTCCTTGACCAAGAGAGACATATATGAAGCCTTCCAACCTCCTCCAACTTCCTCCAACTGAAATTTGAATCAGTTGGCCATTGGAAACATAAAAAGATTTCCTTTTTTTACTCTTTAATGCCTAATTAAGGCAATTTAGCCAATTTTCACCAACCCAACTACAAAGATACCTCCAAATTGTGTGAAAGGCATCCAAAACTCCTCAAAATGAGAAATATGACTCCCCTTAGGTGTCTAGCTACATCAAGGCATCATTTTTTCTTAATTCTCCAAAATGCACTAGACTTACAAAGGAGGATGGAGACCTTGTTTGTACAAAAAGTTGGTCATCAAGACCACAACTCTACCAAATCCCTAGGAGACCTATTAAAAAGATATGAAATGGTCCATGAGACCTTATTCCAAAATTAAAAAAATAAAGAAAATGTAGCAAATGATTTTAGGTCCCTTACACCCATGGGTGCTCCTACACCACTATCAGAGACTTAATGAAGAAACATAGAAAAGAGTGGTGCCCCTGCACCAAAGGGATTAATGGAACATAGGACGAACTAGTATAGATTGATGGGATGGGCTAGGATGGGATAACAAAATATAGGGTGGAAAATTTTAGGTTAATGGGATGCAATTATTAGGGAATAATGCAACATAGGGTGAATTAGGAGGTGTCTAGGGTTTGACTATAGTATGTACGAAGTGCGAACTTGACCCATGTGTAGCAATAATAGAGAAGAGTTATCTAGGATGAAACGTGGATAAATATCATATAACATAGGATGATATAAAGGAACATAGGGTGTAACATAAGGGATCATGGAACATCTAGGGTGATATAATAATGGGTACAATAATATGGGAGTAGGACATAATGACACATAGCATGGACTAGAAGATATTAGTGGGATGGTCTAGGAGGGGATCCTGGAAAATAGGGTGAACTATTAAATGTTAATGGTAAGGCATTAGGAAGGAATAAAGGAACAAAAAGTGAATTAGGGGAACATAATGTGACACGATCAAGGAACACTTGAATGCAATGTTTGTGTTTCTCATCAATTTTTTAGATTTGTATATATGTAAAATTATGAAAAATAGCTAACATAGATTTACAACACCATTAATGAATAAATTCTACCTGAGTGTACATTGTTTGAGGATATGAATCGCAAGGTGTGGAGGAAGAAGGTGCACCAAGAAACTATTTGAAATCTGAAGCATGTTATGAGACAAACATTCAAATATAACATTCAACTATTCAAATGCAATAATAATATCTTTAATACTACTTGCATACCTATGGACTCATAATCAAGAATGTATAAGGGTCTGTAGGAATAGAGCATCCCTCATAAACAACGTGACCCTAGAATTTCATCACATCAAAATTCTACTAATTTAGTTATTCTTAAATTTCAAAATATATTTCAATAAAAAAAATTAAAATAACTTGCTAAATTTTTCTTGAGTGTCAATGCCGAATGTATCATTCAGAATATCATCTGTGAAATCCATCACCTCTACAACTGATGTAGGATGTGTAGATACATCATGAGTACCTTGATAATTGTACGTGCAAACAACACCACAAGCGCCACAATGGTGGGGTGGAGCTCGGGGCCTACACGTCTCCTCCACACCAAGCTCTAATAGAGGACTCACACACTGTAAAATGGTCTGGGTGAGTGAGCTAGTCACCTTCATCATGTCCACCTCTACACTGTCCATAAAAATGGAAGGAACAACGACATGATCCACCATGGGTTTTCCCAAGGCTCTTGGTGCCAACTATGGATTACTTCGTGCAATAGGTCTATCGTGTGTGGAGCCCCCATCTCTACCCTGAAAGTCTAAGATGTCAAAATAGTTTAGAATTTTATTGAGGACAAACTGCAATAGAGTTTCCTCAAAAATTATTGTGGCACCTCATGGTTATTGCATGGAGGTTGGTCAAATACCATCCACCACCACTCCCAAAATTTGTTTTTAATTAACTCATGGTGGCACCAATGGATGAGGAACCTCCTACATGCATGGGACAAAGGTTCATTAGTTTTTGGGTCTATAAATAGGGCACACAACTAGGCTTTGCTAATTTTTAGTTTTTTGAAATTTGCATATGACCAACCATTAGCATAAAATTGTCTCGTCTCATGCCTCTTAGTTGACCAAAAATTCATTTGGTTACTCATTTCTCCTACATGAGTTAAAATTGACTTCAATGATTCAAAAATCCCTCTCCTATAAGGGTGGGTTTTGACATGCTCGGTTAATCTTGCAATTAATTGTTGAATGTCTCTTTTATTTTTTCAATTTGATTTTGAATATTTTCTTGTGTTCCTTGAGGATGCCTATGAATTGATGGAGGGGTTTTGGGTTGTTCTTGTATAGGAGGCTCTTCATGAGGGGGTGATTGTGAATTCTCAATGTTTTGAGGTGGAGATTCATTCCCTGAGAATTAGAACAAAGTTTTATTATAAAAATCTATTTAAATTTGCATTCCAAATCAAATTCAAAATAAATAGAATAAAAATACACACCTCTTTTCAATATTTCACCTCTCCGATGTGTTGGCGGCATCATTGTGGAAAATGGAAAGCTAAGGATGCAAACAATGGAAGAGATTTTGTGAGCATGAGTTGAAAACCTAAAATCCTCTTCCTCAAGCCGCGAGTTGAAGATAAAATGAGGGTTTGAAACCTGATTTTTTCTTTTTAGTCATTCGGATTGCGCCAAATTTGGCGTCTGCCAAATGCCTTATTTCGGGTTTTTTTTAACATTTTTTCAATTTGGCACCTAAATTATGTCACAAATTGGTGCAGTTACCCCATACATAGGCACATCCATTTTTCCATGTCCATTCTTCACAACCTTCAGAAGCTTCATCATCCTTACATCTTCAGGATCCATCTCCTCTTCTTCACTACAGGTCTCTTCCTCTTCAAAATTACTTTCTTCCAAAAGAGCCCTAAATTTAGCTTTCATCACCACAATCTCCTGCTTGAGGCATTCTATTTATTTTTCATGGTTGTAAATCTTCCTTGCAAAAACATCTCCCTTAGGAGGCATTTTGATTCCTCCAATTACCTTCTTCTTCTTACACACAAAACTTCAACCTTCTTTCACAAGGGACTTACTCCCTGGCTTTGATACCACTTTGATGTAAAAAGAGGAGAAAACCATTCAATAAACCAAACTAATGAGTATAAACCAAATTCCAAAGCAAGATTAGTTAATCTCCAACAAAATGCAACTCTTCACCATGTACACCTTGTAGCATATGGACCCCGGTTTAAGGGATTTTTAACTAATGTTTTCCAAAACACTTGGAAAATAATTATGGACTAAGATACCCTTTTGCAAGTTATAAATCCTATATGAAATCCAATATCAATTATTTTGGACCAATTTAGAGATTCAATAACATGCCACCGCCTAGGGCTAGTAAATTGCCCCTCTTTTACAAAGAAAGTGTTCTCTAAACACTCGATATTCCTACAAACACGAAAAATAGTCATTAATCATGATTCAAAACCATTAATTCCATGATTATTTTTCCCATACAAGGCCATTACCCTACTGCACTAAGAAACCCTCCTAAGACACGCAAAAACCATGGATTTCGTTGGAATTCACACTTCCAAAACTTCCCAAATCCAGCCAATGGTCCAAAAAAATCTTAATACCCCTGAAAAAACTGATTAAACCCTCACAAACTAAAACTTTCAGTATTTCACCAAAACACTACCATGGTTACACATTTTCTCATAAAAATGATCAATGCCCAGCCTAGGCATCACCTTCCAGCCCTATAAACACCTTAGAAAGACTTCCATAAATCATAGAGACATAAAATAACATGGTACAAGCCTTTCCTCTGAATCACAGATCACCATAGTAGGAGGAAAGGTTACATTCTTAAATAAATTGAAACCCAAGACCCTATTGGCCTGCTACAGGCAAAAAAAGAAAAGAGGACTTTATTTGAACAAAAATTAATTAGGAGGCATTAAAAATGATTGGAAGAGAAAAATATCACCTTTTTCCACACCATTATTTGATTCTTGAATCAAATAGTTCCCTTTTTAGGTCGTACACAGTCAAAAAACCAAGTAAAATACTAAAAAACACATATTTTGGCATTGAACAAAGCAAATACTCCTCAAAAATGTATTCATTAACCCCTAATTCAGGCTTGGAAGATGTTATTATACATTTATTGACTCCAAAAAAAATTTCCATCATGCCTAACTGCCCTTAACAATATTTTAGACTCTAATAACTCCTAATCTACATTCTTTCTTATCAATGTTGCTCTTGACAATATTTCACAACTTTTGCAATTTCCTCCTAATTAACCTCCTAAGAAACCAAAAGCATTCAAATACAAATTATATTGTCTTTTATACCTTATTCATGAAGGGAACCTGAAAATAAAATCTATTCTATACCTTATCCACCTACAAGATCTTGTTTGTCATCATGACATTAATTCACAACTCTTTACATTTCATCATATTTTGCAACTTCCTTGTTGCTTATTGATCAAAATATTTAAACTTAACTATTAAACCTTCCAAGACTCAAATTGATTTGATTACAAGGTTTATTTCCCCTTGCACCACTCATGGCATCTTGGAACAATACACTTTTTGTAGATCTTGGGTTATCTAGAGCTTCCAATCCTAGTATTGATAATAGTATAGTAGGCCCTAAAACTACCCTTAGTAAATATTTGCATGAATTAGGTAGTATGCATATTGAACATCAATCTACTGAAATCCCACAATAAAAGATCATTAAACTTCATGAGGACTAAGCACACTTACAACAGTAAGTGAGCCTTGAAACAATTTTTGCTACTGTAATTCCCACTATAGACAACATCCACTACATGCTTGACAATGATTAAGGCCTAGATGTTGTGAATAAAATAGTTGAGATATATCAAAAACATGTTCCTTCCACCTCTAGTTTCTCACAAACAACAAACATTGTGGTTAGCCAAGGAGGAGCTCAAACTCCTCCTCCCTCAACAATAGCCTCCATACCTACCTATGACTCTCCTAATGTCACAAACACAATTCAACCAATTAGTAGTATGATTCCTTCCCTTGGTATTCCTGCTAGTATTCCTACCTCCTATGCAACATCACATGATTTATCCTCTTCTACCATACCATCCATTATCATTCCACTCACTTTCCCTACCACTACCTTAAAACCATCACCACTTTCCCTTCCACCTCACACCTTACACCGAGCCTCTCATAACACAACTTTTCAAAACTTTTCATCCATGCAACAAAAAATTTCTACCATCAACCAAAATCAGAATGGCCCACCCATATATTGTGTTCACAACAACCCATTGTCCCCAGAGATCTTGTGAAACTTGAATCCACAAGGAATAGAGATGCCCAGATTTGAGAAATATGGAGGGAAGGGAGATCCTTATAACCATGTTAATGCATACACTACTTTTTGTAGTGACTTTTTCCTTGATGATAAATTGTTAGCTAAAATATTTCCCAAGACGTTAAAATATGCTGCCTTGGAATGGTTTTCTTCTTCATTGAACAATTAAATTCGTTGATTTGATGAAGTTATTGATGCATTTATCAATCATTTCCAAGTGCATATGACTCCCAAGAAGACCTTGGATAATTTGATGCAATGTAAGAAAAAAAATGATGAAAAGATGACTGATTTTATCTCACACTATCAATCGCTTTATTCCCAAATCAATGTGAAGATTCCTAACCCACATATTCAAAATATTTTGTAGAAAAATTGATAACTCACCTTTAGGACAAACTCACCATGATGAAATTTCCTTATTTTATGTATTTATGCATAACCCTTTGTGATTATCACAATTTGATTAGTAGTCAAGACACCTGATTCACTTCTAGTCAAATTGAGAAATTTAAAAATGCTAACCAAAACAATTCCCAACCATTTAGAAAGAAAAAATGGTTCTTAGAATTTAACCGTACTCAACAATCCCCTCCACCTCAACAAAAGAGTAGGAATTGTTAAAACTATGGTTCCTTTTAGTTATGGAGATCCGAAAATGCATTTCACACCTTTACTTGACACCCTCCATAACACAATGTCTCAACTCTTACAACAACAAGTGATTACCTTACCTACTATTCATACACCTGATCCTACCAAGCCTTTGCCTCCTAATGCAAGATTCTTAATAATCTTGTTCAAGATCTCATTGATTCTAGTCATCTATCTATTTCCAGTGTTAATGATCAAGGCAATAAGTCTGTGGCCCCTCCAAACAAAAATGTGCAAATTTTCAGTAATCCAATGCCCAAATATAATATTTCATTTATCAAAGCTAGTGAAACTCCACGGAATGATGTAATGAATGTTGATACAAATGATGAACATTATAATCCTATCCCAAATGTAACCCACGTTAATCCTATGGATGGGTATGTGCAGGATCATCATGGAAAAAATAGGCCCTTAAGTGGTAATGAAAATTCAAAAAATTTAGAGTTAGGCAACTTGACCTAAAAATTTGAATAAGTTATCTATATTATTTCAAGCATATGTAAGAATAGAATCTGTGGAATATTGAATGTAGTTTCTAAACTACTAGGTTTATTTTTCTAAAATAAATTCTATTTGGTGAAAAATTGAAATTTCAATGCAATAATACGCAAATTTCAGGGAAAAAATAAGAAGTAGGTGTCTATCTGACCACCCTAACCATAATAAAATGATAATATTTTAGATATAAGTAGAGGAATCATGTCCGGATTTGATGCATATTTTTTTATAATTTTTTTCCAGGTAAATAAATAATTATGAATTTTTTATTACAACTTTTAAAAAATATAAAAACTCTTATGTCTAACCACCTTAACTTGGTCAAAACTTCATGAAATTAATTTTTTTAATCCTATAGTATGTGAAGCATAGAATGTGACACATGTTTTGGATTCAAAAAATGTGATACTATTTGAATGCTATAGATGTTTTTCAATTAGGCTATCAATCAAGACTTTATTCGTAATTCTAATAGAACATGAATAATAATAATTTATTAGATTCAAAGTAAATTATAATTTATATTGGTGGGAAGATGAGAAGCTCCTTTACAAACCATTTTCGTTTCATCAATTTTGGGTAAAAGTAAATTCGTCATCCACATGGGAAAAGTCTGGAAAAGCAAAGTAAGTTGTTAAACATGTTTTTGTGTTGACTTCTAAGGATTGGAAGGTGTGAACAAAATTCTAAAGAAAGACCGAGGCTAATCCCTAGGAATTAAATTTTTTGTCAGACATATCAAATATCGGATTCAAATTGGATATCCGAGTTGAATCCGATATTTGATATCTGATATATTTTAGATATGAGTTTATAATGTAATATATAATATACAATTTATGATAATATCTTGCCGAATTATGTATTAATATATAATATATATTATTATTATGTATAATATTTAAGTATTATTTCAATATTTTAGTTAATATATAAATATTTAAATATATATATATATATATTACTAATATATAAAATATTTAAATATTATCTCTTTCCCTCTCTCTCTCCATCTCTCTCTCTCCCAAGTCTCTCACTAAATCACTCTTATCTCTCTCCCCTCTACCCTCTATCTCTCTCCCACTCCCTCCCTCTCTTTCATTAAATCCCTCTACCTCTCTCCCCTCTACCCTAAACCCTAAACCCTAAACCCTTAACCCTTAAACCCTATACCCTATACTCTCTCTCTCTCCTAACCCCCTCTCCCTCTCTTAGGTCTCTCTCTAGCTCACTCCCTCTATATCTCTTCCTCTACCCTTAACCCTAAACCCTAAAACCTTAAACCCTCCACCCTCTACCATTAAGCATATATACTCTCTCTCTCTCTCTCTCTCTCTCTCTCTCTCTCTCAATTCTCTCCCTCCTACCCCCTCTCCCTTTGTTAGGTTTCTCTCTCAAAGTCACTCCCTTTATCTCTTTCCCCTAGATACTATTAACCTTTAAACCTTAAGCCCTTAAACTATCTACCCTCTACCCCCTCTCTCTACATCCTATTGGCCCTCTCCCTCTCTCAAGTATCTCTCTCTCTCACTCACTCCCTCTATCTCTCTCCCAATCTCTCCCACTCTCTCTCCCACTCTCTCCCACTCTCTCTCCAACTCTCTCCAACTCTCCCACCTTCTCCCACTCTCTCCCACTCTCTCCCACTCTCCCATTCCTCTCCCACTCTCTCCCACTCCCTTGCACCCTCTCTCCAACTCTCTCCCACTCTCCAACTCTCTCCCTCTCTCCCAATCTCTCCCACTCTATCCCACTCTCACCCTCCCTCTCTCCCACTATCTCCTACTCTCTCCAACTCTCTCCCACTCTCTCCCACCATGTCTCACCTCTCCAATCTCTCCCATCCTCTATCCCACCCCTCTCCCCACTTTCCCACCTCTCCCATTCTCCCACCTCCCACCCTCTCCCACCCCATCCCACTCTCTCCCACTCTCTCCCACTCTCCTCCCTCTCCCACCCCTCCTCTTCCACTCTCTCTCACCCCTCTCCCACCCTCTCCCACTCTCTCCCACTCTCTCCCTCCCTCTCTTCCACTCTGTCCCACTCTGTCCCACCCTCTCCCACTCTATTCCACCCTATTCAATATGTCCCACTCTTTCCCACTCTCTCCCAACCTTATAACCCTCTACCCTAAACCCTAAACCATTAATCCTTAACCTTAAACCCTTAACCCTTAAACCCTCTACCCTATACCCTAAACCCTTAACCCTTAACCCTAAACCCTTAACCCTTAAACCCTCTACCCACTCTTTCCCACTCTCCCAATATCTCCCTCCCTCTCTCCCTCTCTCTCTCACTCTCTCCCACCCCCTCTCCCACCCTCTCCCACCCTCTTCCACTCTCTCCCACTCTCTCCCACCCTTATAACCCTCTACCCTAAACCTCATACCCTAAACCCTTAACCCTTAACCCTAAACCCTTAACCCTTAAACCCTCTACCCTTAACCCTAAACCCTTAACCTTTAAACCCCCTACCCTCTAAACCCTTAACCCTAAACCCTAAACCCTTAACCCTTAAAACCCTAACCCTTAACCCTAAACCCTTAACCCTTAAACCCTCTACCCTATACCATAAAACCTTAACCCTAAACCCTAAACCCTTAACCCTTAAACCCTCTACCCTCTACCCTAAACCCTTAACCCTTAAACCCTCTACCCTATACCCTAAACCCTTAACCCTTAACCCTTAAACCCTCTACCCTCTACCATTAACCCTTAGGTCTTTGTGGGCACAAATTGACTATCTGATTTGTAGAACTAAAATGATATCATTGAAAAAACCCCATGTGGGACATTTTGTGCATTCCAATGGACCCTACATTATATTTGTAGTCTTTCCAGGTGAAAAAGGCGTGTTTTTAGATAGGAAGACACAAAGATTAACTTTTTGGAGCATCTTCTACTCAAATTTGTCATAAGAAATAATTTTTTAGCATCTTTTATGAGGTATAATGGGGAGCAACAATTGTCGAAAGCAAAAACATAAGAGAAAGATTACAAAAGAACAAATTGAAGCATATAGACAAAGAGATAGAGAAGGTCATAGGAAGAGAAGACAAGGTATGTTAAATATTGGTGAACCCGAGCCCTATGGTCTTTCAAGTGAAGAGTAAAATGAATATGTTCAAGGTGAAAATTTTGAACATGATATTGAAATTGGGAATGAATCTGTTAAAATTGAGATTGAAATTGTTCAAGGTGAAAATGTTGGAATTGAATATGTTGAACATGATATTCAAATTGGGATTGAAAATATTGAAATTGATAATGAAAATTTTCAAACTGAAAATGTTGGAATTGAAGATGTTGAACATGATATTGAAATTGGGAATGAAATTATTCAAATTGATATTGAAAATGTTCAAGGTGAAAATGTTGGAAATGAAGATGTTGAACATAATATTGAAGCAAGTGTAAATTATGTTTCATCGGATTACATGAGAAATGAAGAACCTTATGTGGAAGAAAGACATATTCCAAATTCAAGACCTTCAAGAACCCCTAAATGGTTACTTGAAATTGATGAGAACATTATAAACAATTTTGAAGGCAAGAGGTCAACATGAACTGTCTAGTTGTGGGCTAAAATACTTTTCAAACAATATTTTAGAGATAATACATTGATCGAGCAATGCCAAATTTTTGTACTCTTCCTAAAGATGCAAAATATGAGACCTTTGCTAGCCAAATTAAATATTTGTGTGAACAAGAAGACTGAAAAAATTCTATTATTGTCAAAAATATTTGTAATGCTCTCAAGTCTATTGGTAAAAATAACAATGAAAAAGATAAGAGAGCTGCTCGGAGAGTCATTACAACCGCCCTAGTATGCCATCAATTGAAAAAGGCTCGCTTTAAGAGATAAAACTATATTAATTTTTGAGAAAAAGAGATATGGGATAGTCAAATATAATTTGTAGAGTGGAGGTGAAGGTTCTAGATGTGAGTTGGTTACAAAAGAATGCAGTGTTGTTGATTTTATTTCATATTTTAAGGACGATATTTTCTACAAGTAAGAAAGGCATAGTCATAGGTCTTAGTGGTTGGATCAACAATTTAGGATGTGTAAGGAGTCTTTTCTAATTGGCACTATTATTTCAGTGGTTGATTTTGCATAAAACTACACATTACAACCACAAAACGAGGTACAATCTCAATTTTACAAATTCCATTCAGATTGCTATTTTTGTCCACATAATGTTTAGAAATGCACTTGATATTACAAAGGAGGATCGAAAGATAATCAGGGAGTATCATTTTTATATAAGAGATGATAGATCTCACTCATCTGAGTATGTCCAACATTGTTTCAAGAATTTTTTGAGTTCTTGCAAGAGCATGATATAACACTGGGCTGCCATCTCATTTGGTTAGATAATTTCATAGGTCAATTCAAGAATTCTCATATGTTTTATTGGTTGAGTAGAATGCTTGTAGATAGGGGTGTACCTCATATTTGGAGTGTTTTAGAAGCTAGGCATGGGAAAGGGGAGCATGATGGAGAGGGTGCATGTGTAAAGAGAGCTCTAGTTAAGGAGCAATTGAAGATTTCAGGAGAAAAATTTAGTGATGCACGTTATATTGTTGATTGGTTTAGTTCAAAATTGTCACAGGGAGGGAAAATTGATTCAACAATGCACATATTATTTTGGTTGGTTAAGGAGGGTACAGTGGGAGGTAGATTGGATTGTCATAAAATAAAATATTCTTCGAAGATGCATTCATTTCAAAGCTCAGATGCAAGCACATGGACCATTAGGACACGGCAATTGGCTTATTTTTTTCAGAGTTGTATTCAGTGCGAGTGGGATCAATGCGAGTCAAGTGAGTGGGTGGATACATGGGTTCCATAGTATCTAACTCCTTTATATCAAACTATATCCATGATAAATGATGCAATGCAAATTTCACTTTATTACGACCGACTTTCATATCTACTACAACTAGGACATGTTTTTGTAGTTGTTTCACTGTAGGGGAATAAAGAGAGATCAGGCCATTGGTTGGCTTGATGTGTGCGGGTAAAGAACAAGCTAACACAACCAATGGAAGATGATGATGGGTTTGTGTATCCCTCAAGTTCAGTTGTGGTTGCAGGAACTTGGTTGCGAACATACATGATTAGAAAGAATGGCATACTTGCATTTGAAGACTATGAGAAACACAAAACCATTATCATGTATTCACACCTTGTTATAGCAACAAATGTTAAGTTATTGAAGAATCATGCCAAACCAAAGACAAAAAAACTATGGACACTTAATAATGTTGACCATGAAGCAATATTGGATACTCTTAAGCAAATAGATGACCCTTTAGGCACACTTGAATAAAATATTCAAGAATGGAAGGTACAATGTCTAGGTTCATTATGCTTAAGTTCATTACTGTTCTTTATTTAATACTCATATTTTGTATACTATTGCAATGCGAGTGTCTTTAATAGTGATATTTTGTATGTACTTTTGTGATATTTTTGGCATGAATGATCATGGACCTGATGCAACAATAGCCAGCTTTGATCCTTTCAGAGAGGTATGTGACAAATTACAATAATATAGATTGGTTATTCAAAGCATTTTTTATAGTTTGCATTACCAAGTCATCATCATTCAGGTTGTTTAGATTTATATAGATTTGTTAGTCTAAGCATATTTTCTGTTGTGATAATATAGATTTATTATTTGACAAATTTTGTGATATTCTTGGCATGATTGATCTTGGAACTACTGAAACAATAGGCATCTCTGATCCTTTTGGAGAGGTATGTGACAAATTACAATAATATAGATTGGTTATTCTAAGAATATTTTCTATTGTATGTAGTTTAAATGCTACCTTGATGGTTTGTATAGGTGCTTGTCACTCCAGAACGTCAACATACTACTCTAGTGGAAGAATGTGCCCTGAATGCCTCCAATAGGAATTTTTTGTAAAATTTGAATTTTGAAATGTGAAACAATGTAAAAAGGTCATAACTGTGTACGGGCATAATCTATATCCAGTGATGTTTTTTGAAACATGGGTCAAATGTCAAGAATTGTATAAAGGGTATGTTTAAAATGTAAAGGGGTCTATATTTTGGAAATTCATAGGTTTAAATAGTCATACAGGTGTATTCTTTATTACTGTTATTCGAACAATTCTGTAAGATATTTTAGTACGTAATCGAGCTACAACCGAAGGTTTTCTTCCTAGTTCTTTCCTATCGGTATGCTCATTTGAACCAGGTTTTGTAATATATCCTATCCATATATAATAAATTACAGTGGCTTGCCACTTTTTCCAAAAACCAAAAATGTAAAAAGGTCATGTGAAGGTCATTTCCAATGTAATTTATTCTTTGATCTAGAAAAGTGGAAACAAGGTATTTCAGTGTGCATGATGTTCAAGTTGACTGAATAAGAGTTTTTTGATGCAAGAGCTAGGTGGATTTAAACAACACAATTACAATAAAAGATGATTCAAACTCCAATTTGATCCTCAAACCCAAACTTTGGTTCAAACTCCAATTTGCCACTTTTCCAAAAACCAAAAATGTAAAAAGGTCATGTGAAGGTCATTTCCAATGAAATTTATTCTTTGATCTAGAAAAGTGGAAACAAGGTATTTGGGTGTGCATGATGTTCAAGTTGATTGGGAAAGAGTTTTTTGATGCAAGAGCTAGGTGGCTTTAAATAACACAATTTGATCATCAAACACTTCCCAAACCTTGCAAGACCCTATAAAATCATCAAACACATCTATTAGGACTTGAAAAATCTTGATCCAACCTTAAATCTTGCTTCCCCAACATTTCATTGACATAGCATGTTGTAACCACCATTTTTCACCTAATTTCACTCATTTTTTCCATGCATGGAAAATCACCAACTCAACAATAGACCTTTCCAGCTCTTTAAACCCACATATTCACCTTATACAATCCTAATAAAATCTACCATGGCCATACCATTGAGCTAAAAACCATACAATAGGTGGTATGGCCTTTTAGCACTTTGGACTCTGAAGGGAAATCACCAGTCCAATGTATCTCATAGTGATTCGGCATATTTGGGTGCAAAAGAGGATCATTCTCTAGCATAAAATTACCCATCCAAATGTGTTGGAATATTCTATTTCGTCATATGAGTTGCAGAATGAAATTTGCACCACTTTGCAACTTTACACTGCTTGCATCTAACAACTTTTCCCTCAACAAAAAACTCATCACCACGGGAAAACACCTCTGAGATAGAAAAAAATGAGAGAGGTTATTGTAGATGGTCCCAACACAATCCCATAGCCTTAGAAAAATATTCTTTGAGTGTTGTGGTTTCTAAGAAATATCCCTTCAAAGATTGATTCCTTTTAGCACTTTGGACTCTTAAGGGAAATCGCCGGTCCAATGTAGCTCAGAGTGATTCGGCGTATTTGGGTACAAAAGAGGACCATCCCTAGCATAAGAATACCCATATAGATGTGTTGAAACATTTTGTGTGGTCGTACGAGTTGGAGAATGAAAGTTGAACCACTTTGCAACTTTACACTGCTTGCATTTGGAAACTTTTCCCTCAACTGAAAACTCATCACCATGAGAAAACACCTCTAAGATAGAAAAAAATAAGAGATATTATTGTAGATGGTCCCAACACAATCCCATAGCCTCAGACAGGGAGTCTATAAGCATCACGGTTTCACATAAATAGCCCTTCAAAGATTGTTGCGTTTTAATAGTTTGGACTCTTAAGGGAAATCATCGGTCCAATGTAGCTGAAAGTGATTTGACATATTTGGGTGTAAAAGAGGACCATACCTAGCATAAATGTACCCATATAGATGTGTTGGAACACTCTGTTTGGTCGTACAAGTTGGAGAATGAAATTTGCACCACTTTACAACTTTACATTGCTTGCATTTGGTAACTTTTCCCTCAACTAAATACTCATCACCACGGGAAAAAAACTTCGAGATAGAAAAACCTGAGATAGGTTATTGTAGATAGTCCCACCATGATCCCATAGCCTCAGAAAAATATTTTTTAAGCATCACATTTTATGAGAAATATCCCTTCAAAGATTGCTATCTTTTAGCACTTTGGACTCTTAAAGGAAATCGCCAGTCCAATGTAGCTCAAAGTGATTCAGCGTATTTGGGTGCAAAAGAGGACAATACCTAGCATAAAAATACCCATCCAAACATGTTGGAACAGTCTATTTGGTCGTACGAGTTGGAGAATTAAATTTGAACTACTTTGCAACTTTACACTGTTTGCATTTGACAACTTTTCTCTCAACTGAATACTCATCACCACAAGAAAACGCCTCCGAGATAGCAAAAAATGAGAGAGGTTATTGTATATGGTCCCAACATGATCCTATAGCCTTAGATGAAGAGTCTGTAAGCATCATGGTGTCTGATAAATAGCCCTTCAAAGGTTGCTGCCTTTTAGCACTTTGGACTCTGAAGGGAAATCACCAGTCCAATGCAGCTTAGAGTGATTCAGTGTATTTGGGTGCAAAATAGAATCATCCCTAGTGTAAACGTACCCATCCAGATATGTTGGAATAGTCTATTTGATCGTACGAGTTGGATAATGAAAGTTGCACCACTTTGCAAGTTTACATTGCTTGCATCTGATAACTTTTCCCTCAACTGAAAACTCATCACGATGGGAAAACGCCTCCTAGATAACAAAGACCATGAGAGTTTATTGTAGATGGTCCCAAAATGATCTCATAGCCTCAGACGAAGAGTTTGTAAGAGTCACTTTTTCTAAGTAACAGTCCGTCAAATATTGCTACCCTTTCGCACTTTGGACTCTTAAGGGATTTCTCTGATTGAACGTAGCTCAGACTACTTTGGCCAGTTTGGGTGTGAAAGGGGACCATACCTAGCCTAAACGTACCCATATAGACATGATGGAATAGTCAATTTGGTCATACGAGTTGTATAATAAGATTTATGTATTCCCTTACAAGTAGTTTTCATCCTCCAACCGAACTCCAATGCTGATTTTCATGCGAAAAAAGCCATGAGACCATAGCTTGTTGCAAAAAACCAGTAATTTTCTAGAAATCAGAGTTGCTTTTGTATTGGAATTCACAAAATTTCCTTCAACCAACCTATCTTATAACCTTGAAGAGATTTATATACATGTTTTAAATTCAAATAGACTCCCCAACATCCACAATCACCTTTTCAACTACCAAGACCCTTCATTTTTCTTAAAAATTGCTAAAATTGATAACTTTTTCTTAATAATGCACTTTTATGCAACTTTGTTTTCCAAGACACCTATGACTAGTAAAACTAGTCAAAAACCTTTCTTTCAACCCTAACACAACTTCTAGACTCCTGTCTTGCACTTCCCTTTACAATTTTAATAATTTTCCTTCAAAAGACTACATGGGAATTTTGACAATTTTGAAGCAAGAATGCATTTTTTGGCACATTGGACCCCTAGGCTTAAAACTTAAACTTAATACACCTTAAATGGTCCTGATTGACATTATTTAGCATAAATAGATCACACCTAACCTCTCAACCTATCAACCTTCAAATGTGTAATCTTGCAAATAGTAGATTAGATGGGAAACTAGAGAGGAAGAGTTGATGGTGAGTGACCTAGTGAAGGCTAGAGAAGAAGAGTTTGAGGAATACGGTGTTAGGATAGGGTATTGTTCTTAGTTTTCATATTTGGTTGTGTGGAAGATGTATGCTACTATGGGGATGGTTCTAACCATAAAGAACCTGAGAAATACTATGAAGATAAGAGTTGAAGGAAAAATATACATGTGTAGTTGGAAAAAGCTCATGGAAGAGCATGAAATAGAGATACTAATGTATGGATGTTTAGCTTTGTGTACTAATTTTTTGTGTGTATGTGTAAAATATTGGGAAAAACCATTTGCAGGTGTTAATGAAGACAAAAATCAGCAAGAAGATCCATTTGAGAAGGATCAAGCATGGCAAGACCAAGACAATACAAAGCATGAAGGGTACAAAATCCTTTGGAGGAAGATTTCCATGCAAGTGACTTGGAGTGAGTTTGAAGGGATTGTGAAGAATATAGGAGCATAACTATGAATTGATTTGTGGGGCATACATCTTTTGTACTCGGGGAGTATGGTGCAAGAGCACCTAAAACATGTAGGATTTCATGAATTGACAAGGCCATTCCTCCTTCTGTATATGTTGTACCTCAGAAGAATGGGCATGAATTAGATAGGGGTAGGCGTAGGAACAATTTTTTAGGGGTGATAAAGGGATTAGAGTGGTCTGAGAATACTGCCCTACTAAGAAACACATATTTTGGTGCCTTTTGAGTAAGGCTAGAGAGTGAGTTTTTGATAAGTTGAGTGAAAATAGGTTGGAACTTGTTGGAAACTATTGAAACAAGTGTATTTAATGGTGTTTAAGAGGTCTAAGTGATTAAGAGTAACCCAATAAGAGTGAAAGTGTGAAAACCCTAATTGGAAGGGGAAAAAACAAGGGAAAATTGGTGATTTTATAAACAAAGTGTAAGAAAAATTATGGGGCAGCATAATACAATGATGTTTTAAGTTTAAGAAGAAAAAATTAAGAGGGAATGAATTGGTTTCAGGATTAAGTGAGGTCAGAGCATACAAGTTCCAACAAGCCCTACCAACAAGCCAACAAACTGTTTGATAAAAAGATTTGGTAGACATGTATGAAAAATATGGTAGCATAGACAAGGTAGTGGACTATTGACAAAAATCATCAAACAAATGTGGTCTCATAGAATTCCATGACAAGAAAATGCAATTGACAACTGCCCCTAGTTATTAGTTATGTAATGTGAAGTAATTTCATAACTTCTTAGGTTGACTTTGTAAAAACTATATTGTAATTGATTTTTTTCATCTATCAACATCTAGTTGTTAGTTATGCAATGTGAAGTGATGCTTTGAGTTTGAAATATGTGAAATGAAATTTAATTAGCGATATGAATATAAAATACATAATATAGCCATTTTTTTTTATGCTATTGTACATTGATATTTAACCATTTCTCAAGATTAAATTTTCAAAGAGTTTAATCATGCATACGAGGAAAAAATTTAATTTTGATTGTCCACTTCTATATATCAAATTATCAAATTATCAAGTGTATGTACATATACAAAAATGGCATCCATGCCAAATGAAACAAATTTTTATAAAATGTGGCATATGCCATTTCAATATCTATTCAAAATTTACATGCCAAAATGTCCATCTCATCCTAAACTACTAGTGGATCATCAAAATAGAGCCTCTTTGAAGCACTCGTTGGCTCTGAACGTAGCTACACAATAAAATTTCAAACCACAATTGAGATTAGCTATACTATATAATTTAAAATTAAATAATTAATATCAAAATCAATATACATTAAATTTTAATTGAACTCTAAAATTGAAATCTTGATTACTTAAAATATTTGTCTCTTCAAAGGGTCAGGAGTCCTAGAATATGCCCCTCTCAAAGAACCAACCAAACCAACTTCTCAAATTTCAATCTATATATGTGAATAAAAACATAAAATTGATCCAAGTTAGCATACGATTGTCAGTAATAGGAACATATTTACCAAACACAAAATAAAATATACGCATATCTCTTTAGGTTGATATTTTTCTTTATCTCCTTCTAGTGTTTTGACACCTCCTCCTTGAGGTGTTTCAACACCTACTCCTTGAGGTGTTCAAATACCTACTCCTTCAGGCATTGTGACACTTGTCAACAGTGATGTATAGCTCATAATCGCCTGTACATAAAAATGACAAGTTCATATTAAACTACCAATCTATGTTGATGTATGTATAATCAGTATAAGATCTTAAAAATATTGAATCAATCAAATTTGAGTTCAATTACCTTCCCCTTATCTAACATTGTGCCTCCATAGTCTGGACAAGGCTGCACCTCGCTCACACTAGGTATTTCCTACAAGAGGAAAATAAGATAAACATATAAGTTATTATATAATTTCATTAATGACAATAAAAATGATAAGCAAGTATATAGTAAAAAATTCAAACGACTGAGTGCAAAAATATATACTGTGTGCATGTTGAGGCCAAATGAAATGGCCCTAAGGGTGCTATCAATCACCTATGTGAGCTCCTCCTTAGACATCAACTGTTAAATATACCATGTGAATAAATATTATTACTTTATACTATCTCTCATTAATATTCATTTAAAAACAAATGCAACTTATGAATTTACAACTTAAATCTTACCTATGTCACTATTCCAATGTCCCCCTCTCTAGCAAGAGAAGACTTTGTAGGGTGCACTCCACTCCCTTGTGTCTGATCTATAATGTCCACATCATGGAGGTCATAATCAGAAGTGTCCAAGGGATGCTCAATGGGCTATACAAGAGGACCAAAGTATGGCACATAGAGCAAGTATGCAACATACAAATATTTGGACTTGAGGAGGATGATGCAACAACACTCGAGAGATTGCCAACATGACTAGAATGTGGTTGAGCTACTGTAGAAGCATGTGAAACCAAAAGACCACTCAAAGAGTGAATAGCCTAGATAGTCTATGTGGTTGCATCCTGGATAATATCTGGGTGATATACTGGAGGTGGCAGAGGAAGGGGAGGAGGGGGAACATATGGGCGCGAGACTAATCTACTACCCCTGGTCTATTCTAGGACATACCTCCACCAATGCCCTGGAAGGGTTTAATGTCAAAGTAATTAACATGATGCCTTAACTCAAACTCATCATATAATTTTTTAATAAAGTAAAATGCTATATCACAATTGTTGTTCAGTACCTCTATCAAAACATATACACCAATGATCCAAAAAAATTCTACAATGTCCCTATTCGTGCACCATTTTATAGAAAGTTTTGGTTTATTAACATTAATTGGAAAATCGGTGCAAGGGTTAACGAATAAAGAGGATATTCGGACTTTAGTTATTTGGAGATATTTCACATCATCGTAAGACAATCCGCATGCATAATATTCCCTCATGTCTTCTTTCCATGAATGCAAGGCATTATGTTGGGTGGAGAGGGTTTCTATATTTTTAATTATTTCCTTCAATGTGTTTGACATCTCGAATAATCAAGGGGTTGCCTTATAAACTGCACAAATGCCCCTCAATTGCTCCAATTTTTCACCAATTAAGTCTTCAATTGATGGCTATGGAGGTGGTAGAGAGTTTGGAATTTATGCATTTTCATTCTCAGCCATAATACCTGGTTAAAGTTAAAAACTAATTAATCTAATTGAAATTACACAATATAAATGAAATTATTGTAAAAAACCCTAGTTTTTAATAAAAAATAAAAAAACACTACTTTTTCAAAAAAATCCATAACAAACTCTAGTTTTTGATAAAAATACATCAACAACACTAGTTTTTAATCAAAATCCATAAAAAACATTAATTTTTAATAAAAATCAATTGTAAACTCTAGTTTTTTATAAAAATCAATAAAAAACCCTACTTTAAAAAAAAATCCATAAAAATACTTAAAATTATACAAATCTAATTGAAAAATCGATTAAAACAAAAAAATTCCAAAAACCTACCTTTCAAATCGGATATCTATTAAAATTAGATATCTGATATCAGAGTTCTCACTATGCGCTCGCCTCTTCAAAATGTGTAAAATGATTTTAAAAGGCCATTGTTTTGTATTTAAACGTAGCTCAAATCGAATATCCGATTCAAATCGGATATCCAATTTGTAAATATTGGTTTGGGAATTTCTTTGAAGCAATGTACTAACACCCAAGCCAAACAAAATTCAACTCAAGATTTTCGCATTTTTGAGTTAATGCAAAATGTAATTTTTTCCCATTGCCACTTTTTGGCCCATCATGATCCTGCACATACTTGGATGCAATAGTAGGTGTGATAGACATTATCCCTCGTAAGGGCCAGCCTAAGACATCTCTTGATATTGATTTCTTCTCTCAAGACATACTTAAAAATATCCATGATGGTCCTTTTTACATAGTCAGTTGTATCTATGATAAGCCCACTAATGGAATATTAATAGATCCCACCTATGGTGAGAACATGATTACGAAATAATTTTTGGTATTACATGATCTTTATCAAGATGATTATGATAAACCTAAAGCATAGATTAAAACACACAATGTTTTTGATTGCCCTATGATCAGATTGATCGTTCTCCCATTACAAATAGGACCTAAAACATTGGATGTTACATTCTCCATCATCCCATAGTCAGGCCAGTTTGGTTTTAGGCTAGGCCATCCATGGCTTTGCTCAATTAAAGTTTTCCCTTAAATTTTTCACAAATGCTTAAAGTTTCCATTTGACAATAACATATTCACTATCCACCATAGCAACTTTAAACCCTTGTCTTCGAAAGGAAACTTTTCCTTAGAAGCCTTTTGGCCCGAGCCCATGGAACCCATCACACCTCACACAAATTTATTTTTCATTCCTTACCAAAAATTTAAAGAAAAGAAAATAACCAAACTATCTCTCTAAAACATGTCCCCATCCACTTCAAACACTCCCATCCTAGATGAATCCATGCTTCAACCTAAACAAGACCCACCTAATGAAGCTTCACCTACATCATCCAAGAGACCTAGAGATTCTGAAAGTAACTCTGTCATGCCTCCTCGCATAAAAAAAGTTTACAAAGCAAAGGAGAAAGTGGATTAAAAACCTTCCATGGTTCATTTTGTTCCTCCCCCTAGGGATGAAAAAAAACCTATGGTTGATCAACCCGCTCCTTCACAAACACAACTTTACAAAAAAAACAAAATAAATAGAGGAGTTAGGGAATGTCGGAATCAATGTCGTGCCCTTGCTGGCAAGTTACATGAAGAAGAAAATAACTAAAATCATAATCCACACTTGACAAAAGAAATGCATGATGATCCTCCTCCCCAACCACCACAACATGATCCCATACAACAACCACAACCAGAGTTACATGCATCAACTAACATCATCATTCATCCTCCTATTTTCATTAATATAGATGATGATGATGACAAGATTGCTAAAATAGATGAAGAGTTGCATAAAAATTTGAACACATTGTTTTCCTCTTCCATGATCTTTCATGACAACTCTCCTCGGATGAGAAATGACCTTGATGCTATTTCTACAATTGTTGTTGTCCCTCAAGCTAGTTTCCCACCCTCACTTTATACTGAACAAGACTTGGAGGCGAATGACTTGCTCGATGGTTGAATTGCATTTTCCTTACTAGAATTTTTCATTTCCTTTTTCCTTTTTGTGTTTTCTTGTGCATAACATGTTCCCCCATACTATTATGTTTGTTGTTCTCTCTCTTTGTGACATTCCTCTATTTGTACCTTCATTCTTCTATATGTCATGTATTTATTTCACTTTTTCTCTTTTCCCTCTTTTATTTCCTTTTGGGGATAATGCAAGGCATTGAGACCAAAATTTCCCTTTCATGTTGACCCAAAAGACCCATTTTTTCTTTTCTTTTTTTGCCTTTTTCCTGTGTTCTCCTTGGAGATGATGCAAGGCATTGAGACTAAAATGTCCCTTTCATGTTGACCCACAAGGATCTTTTTCTTTGTCTTTTTCTTTTCCTTTTGGGGATGATGCAAGGAATTGAGATCAAAATGTCCCTTTCATGTTGACCCAAAAGGCTCTTTTTCTTTTTTCTATTTATTTTCCTTTTGTTATCCTTTTGGGGATAATGCAAAGCTTTGAAACACCCTATGTCTCTTCTATGTTGATCCAAAACAACTCTTTCTTTTTGTTTGTTTTCGCTCTCTTTGTGTCATTCAACTAGTTCTATGTATTTGGGGGATGATGATAGTTCCAAGCTCTCTAAACAAGCATTGCAACAAAGAAACATACTAACCCTAGATCCATAGATCCCTTATGTGTTTGGTGTTTTCATTTTGTGGGAAACCCCTTGTCTTTTCTTTCTTCTTTTCCTTTACATGGCGTAGCCTTACTCGAAACCATATGACTTGGCATAGGAGATTTCCAAGTTGGCTCTCATGTCATTTCTTTATTTTTTCACTTTTCATTTTTCTATTTTAAAGTTATTGCTCACAATATAGTGTTTCACAATTCCTTTAAAGTAGGGGCATACATTGGCATTATTTTTTTTTCCTTTTTCCTTTTTCTTTGTTCTTAGTGCAGCCTTATTATTTCATATTATGCATTTGTCTCTTTGTGGATGACATTGGTTGTAATGTCCTTCATGAGTGTGATCTATCTTAGCATATTACATTCCTCTTGGTGGCTTTATGTGACACACTGCATCCCCTAAGTTGTGAATTTTATACTCTTTGATTGGTCCTCTCTTGGAGACATTAGACATGATGTTCCCTAAGTTAGAGACCATGCATGAACTAAGCAAGACTCCTTTTAACATTATTTTGTATTTTTCATTTTTCATTTGTTATATGGCCACCATGCATAACATAGCTTGCATTCCTATGGTGCCATCTTGCATTTTTTCATGAGATCCAAGCATATAAAGTTTTGTTTGTCTCGTGAATCTCAAAAACCAAATCACTTTTCATTGTGGTGCCTTATCAAAGTTATTAGGAGGTATAAATTTGGTATGGTTAAGTAGGAATCCCAACTAGTGGCATGAATTTCCCCATAGCCACCTACATGTGTGTGAGTTAATACCAACCGTGAGTGTATGTTTCTCACCTTTTTTGGCTTTCTCACCCGACAAACAACCATGAGTTCTATTGCCTTAGAGTGAGTATACATATTTCTGTACAACCAACCTAGATATGATCCACAACTAGTTGGAAAAATGGTTGAAGCTTGATTGGACTTCCCCTTTCTTTTCATTCCTTCACATCACTTTCTTGTGTGTTCATTTTTCCTAATTCTTGGTTTTCCATGGGATCTTGATCCTAGGGGCTTGATCATCCCTCTCGATCATTGTTGTATCAACTTTCCATCATGAGTGCACTTGGATCCCTCTCGATATGCATGTTGGCCTACTTTAGCATTTGTTTGAATAAATTCCATCCTCTCACTAAAGTGGGGGCTAAATGTGTTGTAAAACAATGTATCCTTGACATTTTCACTCATTTGGGCCTTTCCTATGGATTTTAGCCTGATTTTGCCTAGTTTAATGTTGTACTGTGGCCAACACATTCACATTAGGCCTTGAACGTTTGTAAATCAACAAAAACCTTCTGATGTCTTGCAAAGGTTTTGTGAAGTTTTGTAACCCACTTTCACACTTTTCTAAGACCTTTCTAGCATAATTCACCTAAATAGCCCATTACCTTGAGCTTTATTTTAAAGTGTTGCAAGGAGTTGTAACAAACTCTCACACTTTCCTACGCATGTCATCAATAATTTGACCCTTTCTTATGTTTAAATGGCCCCATTACGCACTTACAGGCCCTACTTAAGTGTGTTTTAGAGGAAAATATTGTTAAACATCATTAATTATATTTTAATTCCCGACAACTAGTAAAATTGCACTGGTCGGACCAAGTCACCACCTTGGGTGACTTAGTCCCATCAAACTTAAATATCAAAATTATTTTGATATTCTAGTGGGATATTGTCCTCTAAACCCTAAGGTCGGCTTGTGATGAGGTATTTTTAGGAAATTAGGGAAAATCATGTATAAATAAGGGTTTTCCCCTCATTTTCACTCCTAACTCTCATTCTTTTTCAAACAATCAAGCAATCAAGCATTCAAGCACTCTAGATATCTTCAAGAATTCATCCATTAGAGTTGTTACTTGCATATATTCAAACTTCTACATCAAATTTTTTGTGAGTTGTGGCACTTGCATGTTGTTCAATCATCTTTCCCTTTCCCTTTCATTTCATTTTCTAGGATTTGATTACCAAAATGGGGTTTGACTAAGGAAAAACCCTATTCTCTAACCCTAACCCTTTTTCCCCTCTTTGCATGTGTGTTTCGCAGGTCTTGTATGTAGATTTTTCAAAGAGAAAGGTGTTAAAAGGTTTCAACATCACATCAACATCATTCAAAGTCAACAAAACCCTAAAAGTAGCTTGGAGACAACCTGTAGGTCAAAGTATGTAGATTCGGATCTGGATTTCTGTTAGGAGCAAAAGTACAGGTTGAAAGCTACAAATTCCAACTTTGAGACTCTTAAAAGCTATAGGTGGACTAAGTTTCCATCATTGGCGATTTAGACCCACTACGAGGCTTGAAAAGTGATCTTTGCAGTTTTGGGTACCCATTTCCCCGAAACCTATTTCGACGTAAGCTCCCCGAAATAGGACTAAGTCACCTAGCTTAGCGTAAGTGTCCTAGTTGGCCTCAATAGTAGATTCTAAAAGATTCTAAAGCTCCTCCCCATCACACTTTAGTTTCTAGGTGCACCTCTTCAGTTTTCTCAATTTTTGTTATTGCTTGCATGCATTCTTAGCTCTTTTTACATAGTGTTTTCAATACTTTTGCATTTCATTTGTTTGCATTCAATAGTTAGTTTCTTTCATTTAGTTTTTTTTATTTATACACATTCCAAATCACACACATATCCACACATTAGCTCTAATCTTGATTGAACCCCCTAGATTTTGGGTGTGAAAGAACTCTCTCCTTTTAGGTGAAAACCATAGAAGTGCTAGAGACCCCCTTTTCCCCCAAAAATTTACGGTTCACAGAGTTATTGATTGTGATGTTTTATTAAAAAAAAATTGTTCAAATTTTTCTTCATGTTTGGATACAATTGACACCTTAACCGATTTTGGACTAATTGTTTGGAATGGAGTTTGGTTAGATGAAATGATATGAAACCTTCAATGTAGACAATGTTTTGAACTAGACCTAGGATTGTTTTTATGTTTATGATATCAAGTTTAAAATGTTAAGAGTAGAATTATGACTCTAAAGTATTCTTACTAACCATGA
This sequence comes from Sequoiadendron giganteum, assembly GCA_007115665.2. Lineage (NCBI taxonomy): Eukaryota > Viridiplantae > Streptophyta > Pinopsida > Cupressales > Cupressaceae > Sequoiadendron > Sequoiadendron giganteum. Next base: position 603,541,524 of record CM021100.1, on the reverse strand, counting down.
TTTGATAATAACTTGACCTAATACTTGAAAAATAGATTGTTTTCCAAGCAATATGACAAATTAAGTAGTGAGGTGAAGATCTAGATTCAAATTGACAATGTCTAATATCAATGTTTTGCTTGAATGAATTGAATTTTATGTTTTTATATTGTTTTAAAAGGTTGATCCAAAATAAGTCCTAGTGATGTTTTGAGTTTTCCAAAATGAAGCTAAAATACACAATTTCATTCATGTTTTGAGTAATTCAAATAGTCATTAGTTTGATTTTCATGATTTTAAGACCATTTAATGTTTGTAATCCAAAATACAGAATAAAAAAGTGTTTTGAATTTTTCTATTTTTAAGTTTTTTACAAAGGCATCATTTTGTTTTTGAAATATAGAAAAATGGGTTCACCACCAAGGTGAATTAACAAGATGATAAACCACTATGTTTTTCTAAGTGTTCATTCAATTATGAGGGCCAAAATTCCTAAATAACAATCAAGAATTACTCCTAACTATTAGATAAAATATAAGGGAAGTTTTGGAAAGATGAAAAAATGTGTAGCTGTTGAAAAGTTGTTTTTTTTCAATCACTAAGGACTCATTCGCCTTTAGTGGTGAATGGTTCCATGTTAGGGTTTCTAAACACTAAGATCTGGGTTCTATTCCTTGATGTCAGCTCCCAAAAACCTAAAATAAATTTTGTAGCTTTGCTTTCATTTTCTTACAATATGGATGACAACTTTTCAACTTCACAACTTTGAAATTTTTTCTTCAATCTTGTTCTCCACTTGATCTTAAACCTATGAACCTGCAAATACACATCAAAGAGGAAATTTTTTTTTTGATTGTTAGAGGATAGGGTTTTTCCTCAATCAAACCCTTTTTAGGTAATTAAACCTTATGATGAAACAATGAAATTAAAGCATGAAAAAATAAATATAAAATTATAATACCTTGGAAGATTTCTTGGAATGCAAATGTACAAACTAACATGAAGTGGCCATGTAGAATGTAGATCTTGATTCTGAATTAGATGTGAAATAATGCTTGTAAATAGATCTTCAGTGCTACATCAACACACATTAGCTCAATCACATGTTTGATGCACTATGTCTTTGACATGATGATATCATCTTGAATTGTTACAATAAAACTTCAATAATCTTCCCTTGAATGCATTTTAAATTCTCTTGAAGTGCTCTATAATTCTCTTATGAATGTACGAGCTTGATTTCTTGAACTCTTCTATGATTGCTTAGCTCTTCTAAGATTTCTTAGATGAAAATTTGTGAATTAGCCTTATATTTATACTAAATCTAAGGATTAACCGTAAAATTCAAATAAACCAAGCTGACATAAGATCTAGGATTGAAAATCATTAAAATACTACCACAAATAAATTCAAAAAGGGTTGTCCTAAGTGAGGACCCATTCACCACCTTGGGTGAATGGTTCCTAGCATAATTTCCTAGGACCAAGCTTCGAGGGGATGAAATAACATCAAAAAACCATTTCAAATATGCCAAGAAAGGGGTGTCCTATTCTTTCACCACCTTGGGCGAATGGGTCCTAGCACAAAGTTTTAGGGCTCCAATTTTGCCAAGTTATATGTCACGCAATATAATTAATGATTGTTGCGATAGATCCTTGAAAAATGAAATTGATAAGGCTTAGATTTTAATTAAAGGGAACAATTAACTTCAATTAACCATAATTAAATAATGAAACCCTAGATTAGTGTGAAGTGTAATAAAACACTTTACAACACCCTAAATAAGGCACAAATTAAGTACATTTTGTCATTAAAAAGGGCACTAGACTCAATGTAAATGTGTAAAACACATTACAACACTAAATCAAGGTAAAATTAGGTTCATTTGTTGTTAAGTATTTCCAAATGTAGGGAAAAGTGATACTTTTTCTATTAATACAGTTTTTTGCAAAGGCATTGGTATTTACAAAGTTAGACTATCCAAAAAGGGCATCACTATGAAAATTTTGGTTTAATATTATAAACACATTAATATGTGCAAAAGTGTCAATGTAGAAAAAAAAGTGCCATTTAATAAAAATAGACTTGCATCGGTTTACACAAAAGTTCTGCACTTTCAGGACAAAAGCATTAATCTTTTAGAGGATCTTTAAAGTTTAAGTTAACCTAGGTGTTTAAAGTTTTAATTTTTCAAAAAGATAGTATACATCATGTAAACTAACTTGATTGAGTGATTAGATACTTTTCGCATGTCCATCTTCCACAAGGACACACTAAAAAGTTTCACAAGATCTCCACAACAAAACACACCATGAAGTATAACCTATTTAGTTGTATTACAAGGATGTCCAACTATAGTAGGTTCACCAAAATTACATGTTAATCTGAGTCCTAGGAATAGGTAATTAGGGTATGCTAAGGTCATGTACCACCTTAATTCCCTTCTCATTGAGAGAATTAGATCATAACAAGACACCTTATCATCTCAACCAAGGACCAAACATGGTGAGTAACTTCTCATGTCGATAACATCATAATGTACCACTATAAAAATATATTTGATTGATATAATCATTCCAGTACAAATATATCCTTAGTGGGTGGAAATCCATGAACATCACTGACTACATAGACATATACTTGTTTCTGGAATCAATTAGGACCACTAGAGAAAGTTTAGTCAATTACATGTGCAGATCGAACCACAACATTCACTATTCAATTTCTATAACACATCAAAAATATGTCACTTGAGGTTCAACCCTAAGGCGATAAAATCATTAGGTAGGCCTCCTAACAATAAGGGAAGGATTTTTGTTGCTATGATCTTGTCACCTAAGATTTCATGCAACACGAGGGGAGAGGATAGGTAGACAAATTCTTTGGCTAAAAAGAAAAGAAAATATAAGTTGAAGATGTTTCTCTTCATCGGGCATGCCAAAATGTAAGTATATGAATTCAATTGATCAAATAACACTGAAATGAAGCAATTAAATAAGCAACTGATTAACTAAAAGCAATTCTCCAATGAAATTTGATTAACAACACCAAAATATTGAATTCAAAGGCATTAAGCATAACTAAAATAAATTGAACCTAAACTAATGTGTAAACTCCAATGATGTAGATTGCTCAAAATTTCCTAATCCATTGTACAAAATCTCAGTTCCAAGTGATTTGAAGATGCTTGATTCATAAATTCTCTTAAATTTCTCAAATGTGAGTGCTCAATTTAAGAGAGTAAGGGTGGTATGAAGATTGTGAATGAAATTCATGTTGAAAGGTGAAGTATTTATATATTTCTAGAATTATGATCAATGGTGAGGATTGAAATGATGAACAATGGATGGAATCAAATTGAGGATGAAAACATGGATCAACAATTGATCAAGTGGTTGATAATCCATTGGACATGGATAAAGAATTAGATCAAGGGTCAATAATCCATGAGAGACTCAACGATATCCCATAATTTTAGGAATTATGTTGGATATATTTTGAGTTGGATAGAAGAATTTAAATTTGAAAGGGGAATATTCCATGTGGAATATTCTTTATGCAAGTTGGAGGGTTGGAAGAAAATTAGTTAATTCAAGAATTCATGAAAATCATTTAATTATGCAAGTTGGAAGAATTAAGTCTTAATTAAATAATTATGAATTATTTAATCAAGAGGGATTCTTAGCATTTAATTAAATAATTTGACATTATTTAATCAAAAGGGGAGAAAATGACGAGTTATGATGAATTAATCAAATAACCTTAATTATTTGATTAATAGGAGAATAAAATTAATTATTTGATTAATAGGAGAATAAAATTAATTTAACTAAATAATTAGACATTATTTAATTAAATAGATTCAAATTAAGTGAATTATGAGAGAAAAGGTGTTAATAAATGAAATAAGGTGTAGGATATACTCAGGAAATTTTTATGTGTCTACAGTTGAATATATGCCATCATTGATGTCAAAGGTGCTCACTAATGTCAAAGGAAAATAATCAAAAAATCAGTGACAATTAAATGTAATTGTAATTGTAATGAATATATAGTTGTCTAGGATCCTTGCTATGAATGAAGTGTATGGGAATGTTATGTGATTAAGGTTATAATGTGATTATTAAAGTGATTTAATGTTATTTGTATTCCAATAATTGTTTGCTAGTATCAAGTAAATCATATGCACTATGTGGAAGTGTTCTAATGTTGATCATATCAAGCACAAGTTGTGCATTTATCCTAGAAGGTCCATAATTCTTATTTTTTATTCTAATGAGATTAGTGTCTCATCAATTGATTTGGTGCTCAAATATTGGTTTAGGGGATTGGTTTCTCCTATAGGTTGGTGCCTACAAATATAATTAGGGATTGGTGTCTCTAGTAGGTTGGTGCCCACTTCATATTGCAAGTTCTCTATATTTTTGTGAAGCTAGATTTGGATAGTAGATCCAAGTAGCTATTCTCACCATGTTTTTTCCCTTTTAGGTTTCCATGTAGATCTGGTGTTATCATGCTATCATTTTTTCTCATGTTTATCATATGATTAAATTATTTAATGCTAGAGTAATACTTGGAAATGTAGCTAAGGGTAGATTGGATTTGATGTTGAGGTTTTGTTTATACTAAATCACCCTCCCTCTCAGTATATTGTATGACCTTCACTTAGGATCATCAATTGCATTTTATTTGAGATGTATACACAGATAAATATTCTTTATCTTCATCACTATCATCATTATCCATTAATGTTCTATATCATGGTATTGTTGAAGACTAATTCTAGATTCAATTATTTTAAAATAGAGACACCAACCTTCATCCTTCGTAGGTACCTATGTATTTCTAGTAAATGAAGATGCATTAGTATTTCATATCCCTAATGGATTTTGTAAATATATTCATAACTGTTGTATTCAAACATCAACAACTTTAGACTCAATCAATAAATATTGAAAAAAATTCAATAGTTATAGAGATCATTGTTGGATTAGTGATCTTCATTTTATTGAAATTTAGAAACAAAAAGAGAGGAGTTCAAACCCACATATTAGTAATTAATCTTCAACACTTATATAATTGTAGTATATGGATTTATAAATCATACCTTCCTTCAAACTACCCAAACCATAAACTACCAACTAACACATAGCTAATAACTAACTAAAAATTAACATCTAATAAATTAATACGTTAATGTTAATTTATTATTTATTTCATAATCTATTTCATGCAATACTCAATTTCTAACACACCCTTTAGTGTTGACAAACGAATTTCATTCTGGTACTAAAATACTAACAATTAGCATCTCATATATTCCATATTCAAGGAAAATATTACTTTGGATGTTATTTTTTATCACTAATTCATCCAATTAAAATATACAAATGTAAAATATATTATACCCTTGTGGCTGCATAAGAAAGATAAATTAAATTAATGGTAACTGTTTGAGTGTCTCCATCATTTATATAAAACTATTAATTTAATATTAACAATATTATGAAAGAATAGGTTTTGTTCTCATATTCATTAACTTTTTAAAAAAATAGAATTTATAAATTTCATAATAAATGAGAAAGATATCATATTTTTAATGAAACTATGTTAAAATACCATTCTAAATCAATTTATAATGTACCAACAATAGAATGGTGCCTAATGAGAACATGATTCATCCTTTTCACAACCTAACTATCCATAAAAAATAAGCATGATAATTCCATATTAATATTGAAACAAATAAAACCTCATAAATGAAAGGTGGAAAACTTCTTCTCAACCACCTTAACCTCCTACACTTTTTGCAACCCCTTAGTTTTTTTCATTTTTTAATATATAATTTAAAAAAAATTGTATAGAATTTTCATATGAAAATTATCCAAGTGGAATGAAAAAAATATGAATAGATAAAACAAGATGGAGAGAGGAGATAAACAAATATAGATGGATGATGAATGTTGATAAATTTATATTTGGTCTACATTGTGCCTTTATTGAAAAAATGAAAGAATGATGGATAGATAACAATGATTTTTGCACATGGTTTGAAATTCTTGGATGTTATATAAACCAATTTGGAGGAAATAAAAGTGAATGAAAGGAAAATATAAAGGTCTACTAGGACACCTTCTTTGATACCATATTGAAATTAAAAAAAAACGAACAAAGAGCACAAGGCTTCAATATATAAACTAATCAATCATTCATCTTCAACACTTAAATCATTACATTTTATAGTATTATAAAATATTTCTTCCTTCTAACTACCCAAACCAATAACTACCAAATAACACATAACTAACTACCAGTTCCATGTAGTGACATGCAACGATGAATCGATAGGCAAAGCAAAGAACCAATGGCAGGGATGGAATGTGAGAGAGAATGAATAGATATGTATTTATACTATAGCTCATTGAAAGGAAATTGATACATACAAAGAGAGATAAAGCACAATGATGTTTAAGAGTGTTAATGGCATGATTAATAACTCTTTTACGATACATGCACAACAAAACAAGAGGGGACAAATAAAGGTACTAATACAAGTAGGTAATGGAGAAAGAGAAATAGATTTATTTGAAAGATAATTTGGAAAGATTTAATATATGTAATATTTTTGGGTGCAATATTTTAAAATAGAGATTGTTGTCTCAATGTAATCAATGCTCAAAAAAATATTTAATAGTATACTTAATATATAAATATGAAACATAGAAATATTTTGTGAATCTTATGTGAGAAACATTATGCAAAATGATAGGAACAAAACACCAACAATAAATGAAACAATACCGCTTTTAACAAACAATATACTCTTTTCTTAAAAGAGCCTTATCTAGAATTGAAAAAATATAGCCTAAGATAGAGGACAATAATAAAGAATACCCAATGGAATGAAAGATAAACTGTATAACATTAACTATTTTATTCCATTGCAACCATAACCAAAAAATGAAAGCCATAGATAGAAACCCAAAAAAAATTAATAGTAAATAAAAAATGGAACACAATAAAATGAGCCTTGCTCTCCACCCTACCATATTGGGTCATGGAGCCTCATGGGCTCTCACCAAACCCCTGAGCAAGAAAATATATTGTCCACCACCCTGGTCAATGGTGAAATCAATGTTGCTTATTAAAGTTAATATAGAGTCTATAATGATTTAGTTGTTTATTTGAGCACTGTAACTAATCTTGCAGTCAATATGATAATTGTGAAGGTTAGTTATAACACATGACTTAATCAAAATTTGCATTATAGTTGCAATATGCTCTGCAAGAACAACGCCAAAATGTGAAGTTTATTTCAGTGATCATCTATCGTTGGTAGGCAATATCTAAATCAAGAGATATAAAGATTTGTGTAATTTATAGTAGATATTGTGCAGTACACCTATAATAGAAGGGATGTAAGATATAGGCATAGATTTTGCATCTGGAAAAAATTAGTATAAAGAGAATAAAAGAAGGCTTGCTCTCCACCCTACCATATTGGGTCATGAAGCATCATGCACTCTCACCAAACCCCCGGGCAAAATCATAATTTATCCACCATTTTAATCAATGGTGAAATAAATGTTTCAGGCCCTGCTATATTTATAGAAGATCGAATGGTGTGAAAACATCCAGAAAGGAGGATTGTTTGGGTTGAGTATGTTCTATAAAGGTGAAATTATAATGTGAAGTTTAGTGCAATAAACAAGTGCCATTCATAGACAATAAATACATAAGGAAATTTAAAGAATTGCACAACATATAAGAAGTAATATACATTTCAGTTGTAATAGAATGCACAAATTTAAAAAAATGTTGGCACATCTTATGCAAGGAATAGATTACAGTATGAACACAAGAAAAGGAGGCCTGCTCTCCACCCTACCATATTGAGTCATGGAGCCTCGTTTGCTCTCACCAAACCCCCAAGAAAAAACATTAATTCTGCACCACTTTGATTTATGGTGAAAACAATACTTTGGGACCTGAGAAGATTGGTTGTCTTTAAATAAATGCTACATTTTTTTTAATAAATTGACATGTAGTTGTGAAATAAGAGATGCAATAAAATATATAGGCTTACATTATATACAGTTAAAATTCCAACGAAGGCCATACACCATGAAAACATGCAATTGCAAAGCTATTTAGCATTCTTAGAATGGTGGAAATTATTTATGCATGGAAATGAAGAGGGACAAAAAATAAATACAATTACCATTAAGAATTTACCAACGTTCTTTAATCAATGGTGAAAGCAATGTTTTGGGTCATGTTGGATTTATAGAAGATCTAATGGCGTCAAAACATCCATAAAGGAGGATTGTGTAGCTTGAGTATTGTCTACAAAGATGAAAGCATAATGTGAATTTTAGTGCAATAAACATATGCCATTGATAGACAATAAATAAATCAATAAATTTAAAGACTTGTACAATGTATAAGAAATGATATGCAATGCGTTTGTAATAGAACACAAAAATTAAAACAAATGTTGACATACCCTATCCACAGAATGGGTTGTAGTATGAACACCAAAAAGGAGGCCTGATCTCCACCCTACCATATTGGTTCTTGGAGCCTCATGGGATCTCACCAAATCCCCAAGAAAAATAGTAATTATCTACCAATTTGATCAATGGTGAAAACAATACTATTGGACCTGAGAGAATTAGTTGTCTTCAAATCAACGCTATAGATTTTTTAATAAATCAACATTCAATTGTGAAATAAGAGATGGGGTAAAAGATATATAGCCTTATATTGTATATAGTTAGAATGAAAGAAAAGGACATACACCATGCAAACGTGGAATGGTAAAGATGTTTAGCATTTTGGAGATCACTGCACCTTGTATATAAATTGAATGTAGTTAAAATCTAAAATGGTTTAACACAAATATATGCACAAACAAGGAAAATGAAAAATTTAGCAAGGTGTACATGTTTCATTGGTAACAAATATCTAAATTATGAAATGTAAACAGTTCTATAATGTGAAAGAGGAAAATATGCAATGCCATGATTACATGTTGCATACAAAAAATGATAAGCAAGCCAATTTAGAAATGGTCCAAATTCTATATGCATGGAAATGAAGGGGGAAAGAGAAGAAGTATAGTTACCATTAAAAACACCAACATTTAATGATGGTGGAAATGAACACAATTATTGGAGAAAATCCTCCTATTTAATTCATAGTGCATTGTAATCGCCAGTATCTATCTTGCAGTATCTACCAAAAAAGAAAGGCAGATTGATGCATAGAAAGAACATACATCGTGCACCACTCTGATGTATGGTGAAATCAATGTTCCTTATTACAATCAATATATAGTATATCATTCAATTAATTTTTTTGAGGCCAAAAGAAATAATAACATAGATACATATTTGTACATAGGGAAAATAAGCAAAAAATAAATGCAACAAAAGGAAGCTTTCTCTGCAACCTACCATATTGGGCACATGGACCATCGTAGGCTATTGCACATATATATCCATAAGTAATCTTCAAAGGTATGAATCTTCTTTGCATTTAATTTTAGAAAAAAAATAGATATGTACATAGAAAATGGAACGCCCCACCACGTAATCCTAGAGGAAGTTACAATTAACTACTCAAACGAACTAATTTTTTTTTTTTTAAGTATAATTAATATGCACGTTCACTACACATTGCAACAACCTCTAAGGTTACAAGATTGATATTACATAATTACCCACAAACGACAATAAAGAATTGAAACCAAAACATTGAATTACTTATGAAATTAAGAACACATACATTCTATTCAAGATAAATTCATCAAAGAAAATAAAGATACCATAAGATCCCAAAGTATAATAAGATTACAACTCTCATTCCCCGAATGAGGTAAATCCAATAATCATTATTACACAATACAACTTCCACCTCGATTACAAAGAGGGGTAATAAATTACAAGATTAACTGAAATGAAAATAAGCATAAGGAGTAACAGGATCCCACGAGCTCTCCAACTAGAAAATCTCCTCAACACAAACAAGAAGAAAGCCCAATGGACTAAGGTGCATGCCACCCAACCAAGTGGAACCCAAAGGCCCACCCCCCATGCTAGGAGATAGTAACAAGGATTCCTATACAAGACCAACTACCTCTAGACACAGGCTAGAACATAACTGAACCAAACTGTCACTACCAACCACATGTACAACACAAGTACAACTCAAGTTCACATACGTGCAACTCAAATACATCACAAGTACACTCAAGTACAACTCTAACATGGTTACATTGCTCCCAGAAGTAATAGATCAGGTATGTTAAGAAAACCATACACATAACAATCAAGTACCAACTAGAAGTACACCAAAACATAACTGACATGGATTACACTACTTTGGTTATCACTCAAATAAACTACCTCTGAAGATTACCTAGTTTACCTCTCATGGCTCTGGCCCTTAACGGAAGTCATTCTTCTACTTGACAACAAACCATACATAACCAATCACAACGGAAACCCAATTGCGTACAACAAGACATCACGACCACTCCAGCTCTAGGAGGAAACATAAAAAAAAAGAACTCACTCCAACTCTGGAGGAAACAACGATAACAATGCCACTCCTTACAAGGAGCCACCAATCACATAATCCACTCCTTTCACGGGAGGTACAAAACATCCCCATTCATGATAACCAGGTTACTTACTGACAAGGCACCATGCACAACTCAAGGGAATTAACAAACGATTGACCTTACAAAATGACAACCCCCAACCTCTAGGGTCTTCTTGAAGACTTACACATTAAGGACACAATTAACCCATTTCCCAACACAGCATAGATGAAAATCATCATGAACGCAATTGCAAGGAAATAACTTAATTTGGATATACTAAATCCACCTCCCATAAATATTCCTTTCACAGTAAAGAAAACAATTGCCTTAACAAAATAATTAAATAAAATAATTCATTGCCTTTCTAATCACTAAGACAAGAAAAACTAACTTCAATAAACAATTCAGACCCACAAATACTTTTAATCACAACTTAAATCCACTGCCTTTAATAAGGTTCAATAGTTTATTGTCTCAATTAAAATAATTTAATATCATCTCTTTGAGATACATGATAATATTTTAAACCAAATATTTAATCCTTAACTGTGAAAATAGTAAAATAAAGTGGTTACTTCCATGATTCAGAACATATCGCTTAAACAAAACATTGTTTCCTCTTTTCGACATAATCATTTGTAAAACAAATAACTTAACTTAATGAACATATTATTTAAAGCCAAATATATTGTTCCAATAGATATATTATTTAAATTAAATTCAATAATTCAACTAGGAATACAATATTTTCATTTCCTCAATTAACTTAACTCATGCCCTTTTTGAAAAAAATAACAATTTTGATATATGTATTTGTTTAAATGCGAATATATACATATAAAAAAATTAATCGATCAACTATATATAAATATATATAAAATAATCAATACACATATATATACACTCGTGATATATATATTATTATTTAACCGAAAAAAAATAAATAAAATGTCTTTTTTTAATATTTTAGTATTCAAGACATCACGACCACTCTAACTCTAGGAGGAAACATAAAAAAAAGAACTCACTCCAACTCTGGAGGAAACAACGATAACAACGCCACTCCTTACAAGGAGCCACCAATCACATAATCCACTCCTTCCACAAGAGGTACAAAACATCCCCGTTCGTGATAACCGAGTTACTTACTGACAAGGCACCATGCACAACTCAAGGGAATTAACCAACAATTGACCTTACAAAATGACAACCCCCAACCTCTAGGGCCTTCTGGAAGACTTACACATTAAGGACACAATTAACCCATTTCCCAACACGGCATAGAGGAAAATCATCACGAACACAATTGCAAGGAAATAACTTAATTTGGATATACTAAATCCACCTCCCATAAATATTCCTTTCACAGTAAAGAAAACAATTTCCTTAACAAAATAATTAAATTAAATAATTCATTGCCTTTCTAATCACCGAGATGAGAAAAACTAACTTCAATAAACAATTCAGACCCATGATTACTTTTAATCACAACTTAAATCCACTACCTTTAATAAGGTTCAATAGTTTATTGTCTCAATTAAACTAATTTAATATCATCTCTTTCAGATACATGATAATATTTTAAACCAAATATTTAATCCTTAACTGTGAAAATAATAAAATAAAGTGGTTACTTCCGCGATTCAGAACACATCGCTTAAACAAAACATTGTTTCCTCTTTTCAACACAATCATTTGTAAAACAAATAACTTAACTTAATGAACATATTATTTAAAGCCAAATATATTGTTCCAACAGATATATTATTTAAACTAAATTCAATAATTCAACTAGGAATACAATATTTCCATTTCCTCAATTAACTTAACTCATGCCCTTTTAAAAAAAAAACAATTTTGATATATGTATTTGTTGCGAATATATACATATAAAAAAATTAATCGATCAACTATATATAAATATATATAAAATAATCAATACACATATATATACACTCGTGTATATATATATATTTTATTATTTAATATATATAAAATAAGCATTAATATTTTAATAATATATGATATAATATTAAATATTAATACGAGCATTTATTAACATTTTAATATTATAATATCTATATATATAATACTAAAATATTAAAAAAAGACATTTTATTTATTTTATTTCTATTAAATAATAAAATATATATATATATATATATATATATACACGAGTGTATATACATGTGTATTGATTATTTTATATATATTTATATATAGTTGATCGATTAATTTTGTTATATGTATATATTTGCATTTAAACAAATACATATATCAAAATTGTTGTTTTTTTTAAAAAGGGCATGAGTTAAGTTAATTGAGGAAATGGAAATATTGTATTCCTAGTTGAATTATTGAATTTAATTTAAATAATATATCTGTTGGAACAATATATTTGGCTTTAAATAATATGTTTGTTAAGTTAAGTTATTTGTTTTACAAATGATTATGTCAAAAAAAGGAAACAATGTTTTGTTTAAGCGACATTTTATGAATCGCAAAAGTAACCACTTTATTTTATTATTTTCATAGTTAAGGATTAAATATTTGGTTTAAAATTTTATCATGTATCTCAAAGAGACGATATTAAATTAGTATAATTGAGACAATAAACTATTGAACCTTATTAAAGGCAATGGATTTAAGTTGTGATTAAAAGTAATCGTGGATCTGAATTGTTTATTGAAGTTAGTTTTTCTCGTCTTAGTGATTAGAAAGGCAATGAATTATTTTATTTAATTATTTTGTTAAGGCAATTGTTTTCTTTACTGTGAAAGGAATATTTATGGGAGGTGGATTTAGTATATCCAAATTAAGTTATTTCCTTACAATTGCATTCGTAATGATTTTCCTCTATGCCATGTTGGGAATTGGGTTAATTATGTCCTTAATGTGTAAGTTTTCCAAAAGACCCTAGATGTTGGGGGTTGTCGTTTTGTAAGGTCAATCATTGGTTAATTCCCTTGAGTTGTGCATGGTGCCTTGTCAGTAAGTAACCTGATTATCACGAATGGGGATGTTTTGTACCTCCTGTGGAAGGAGTGGATTATGTGTTTGGTGGCTCCTTGTCAGGAGTGGCATTGTTATCATTATTTCCTCTAGAGTTGGAGTGAGTTATCTTTTTTATGTTTCCTCCTAGAGTTGGAGTGTTCGTGATGTCTTGTTGTACGCAACTGGGTTTCCATTGTGATTGGTTATGTATGGTTTGTTGTCAAGTAGAAGAATGACTTCCATTAGGGGCCAGAGCCATGAGAGGTAAACTGGGTAACCTTCAGAGGTAGTTTATTTGAGTGATAAACAAAGCAGTGTAATCCATGTCAGTAATGTTTTGGTGTACTTGTAGTTGGTACTTGATTGTTATGTGTATGGTTTTCTTAACTTACCTGATCTGTTATTTCTGGGAGCAATGTAACCATGTTAGAGTTGTACTTGAGTGTACTTGTGATGTATTTGAGTTGCACGTATGTGAACTTGAGTTGTACTTGTGTGGTACATGTGGTTGGTAGTGACAGTTTTGTTCAATTATGTTCTAGCCTATGTCTAGAGGTAGTTGGTATTGTCTAGGAATCCTTGTTACTATCTCCTAGCATGGGGGGTGGGCCTTTGGGTTCCACTTGGTTGGGAGGCATGCACCTCACTCTATTGGGATTTCTTCTTGTTCATGTTGACGAGATTTTCTAGTTGGAGAGCTCGTGGGATCTTGTTACTCCTTATGCTTATTTTCATTTCAATTAAGCTTGTAATTTATTACCCCTCTCTGTAATCGAGGTGGAATTTGTATTATGTAATAATGCTTATTCGATTTACCTCATTCAAGGAATAAGAGTTGTAATCTTATTATACTTTGGGATCTTATGGTATCTTTATTTTTTTTTATGAATTTATCTTGTATGGAATGTATGTGTTCTTAATTTCATAAGTAATTCAATGTTGTGGTTTCAATTCTTTGTTGTCATTTGTGGGTAATTGTGTAATCCCAGTCTCGTAACCTTAGAGGTTGTTGCAATGTGCAGTGAACGTGCATATTAATTATACTTAAAAAAAAAAAAATTAGTTCGTTTGAGTAGTTAATTGAAACTTCCTATAGGGTTACATGGCGGGGTGTTACAGAAAATATAAAATGAAGCATAAAAAAATGATTCTTTCTCTTGATCATACTTATATATTAGTGGAGATTTTTTTCTCTAATCATGTATACAAGTGTTGTATTCCTTGGATACATTTGTAGGGGGCTATTCCTTGGATATATATAGACACAACAACAATGTGTGGAAATGTATGTATGTGGAGTTACATATAAACAACAAGTAGATGATGGGAAATAAAAGGTCCTTTGACAACTAAAAAGGGACAATCACCATTAGAATAAACAAGGATGTGAGGACCAAATATTCAACTTTGACATTATTCACAGTGAGCGGGCATAAATACAAATAATTTGTTTTCTATTTTATCAGATGGGGGGATGGTTGCTAAAGCAATAGAAAATTCTTTGTGATGAGACCATTGATCAGACCAATGGACAATGGATTTCCCACATGTGCAAATATGTATGTATGTCATCGTAGATGCAAAGAACATTGATACATACTAATTTCTATGTTTATTTTGTTGGGGCATTCTTGCAATGACAAGTTGTATTTTAAGTGTTATATGGAACTTTGATGCAACTATTTACCATAGTGATGAATAATGCAATGAGCAGATTTGGATGCATATCATAGCATATGCAAATAACATTGATACATACTAGCACATTTTTGGAAGGATAACCTGTATTTCCAATGTTCTATAGAATAGTGATATCAGCATTGTTGACAGTGGTGGATAATGTATTTCCCCTATGTATAGATATGTATGTATGATATAGCATATGCAAAAGACATTGATATACACTAATCCCTATGTTTATTTTATGTGATATTCTTGGAATGGTAAACTATATTTTTAAGTGTTAGAAGATCCATGCTTGCAAGAAATGGGAAAAGAATTATCACAACTCACACTTTTGTAGTGCTTTTACAACCATCTTCCCATTAAAAGAGCACAAAATAACATGAAAGCACCTTCACATAAATTCCACAACAGTCAGCTGCACTTGAAGCTCAACAGAAGCCTAGTTTCAGCACAAGCAAGTGCTATATTTCCTGAGGTTTGAAATGGCATGTGCTATAGATGACTTACTTCGTTGTTGTGGGAGAACATAGACTGTGGGATAATGGAAGGAAGTCTAGATTGAACTTTGGCTAGGATTTTCATTAGCCTTTCCTGGTTTGGAATATTTTTGGTGGTTGGGGAAAGGTGGTGGTCAGGGAGAAGATGACATGTGCTTTTACTTATTTTTTGATTAAAAGCACTTTTTGCATCGATAGAGAGGGCAAAAAAAATGGCATCAACATTAATTTTTGCATGGTTTCTATGTAGTGGTGATGGTTGTAAGTGGTAATTTCCTTTTAAAGCCTTGCAAAACATAACGAATGTGTATGCAGACCACAAATGAAATAAAAAATCACAAAGGATTTTGTTCTTTATTCACCTTTTCTCACTTTCTTCAAACATACCTCTTCCCACTAGCTTTGTTGCAAGAAATGAGCAAAGAAACACTACAACAAACACCCTTTCTTTTGCTTTTGTAACCATTGACCCATTCAAAAAACACACAATAACCTCTAATTACCTCAATAGAAGGTGGACAACGTGTTATTGAACTTGCACCATCACAAAAGCTTACTTTCCTTACTCACGACTCTGATAGTAGGTATAGCAACACACCAAGGCCCAACAATGGCTTATTGAAAATTTCACAAACATTTGCTATGTTCCTCAAGGCTTTCAATATATGTGGCTACATGTAATTTGACACATGTTGTGCATCATGCCCCCATTCTTTTATTGCAAAAATAACTTGAAAATGCAAAGCTTGAGATAATTTCTTTACAAAAGAACAAGTACCACATGTTTCAGTTGATATAAACAATTTGAATAAATGTATGATGCAGATTCTGAACAATAAAACTGCAACTGTCAATTGAAACATATGTACCCATTATTTTGTTAGATGTCATGAAAATTGTGAATGAGTAGAGGCAGGGCTATGTAAAGGAAATTATAAATTAATTCCTATGGAGAAGTTTAAGTATAGACATAGGAAATGAAAAAAAGCAGCTACCTTCTAAATAGAATAAACATAGGCAGAAGTATATATGAATTTTCTTTGCATCTTACATCACATACATACATATCTACATACAAGGATGAATGTTGGGTGCAATGTGGGAAAGAAAGAAAAAAATGATCTTTGGACGTTCCCCCATGTGGGTGACTATTTGTACCAATATTGTTTCATTTATGGCTTTCATTTTGTGGTGATGGTTGTAATTATCAAGGTTAGGCCATATTACATCATTTATCACCACCATTTTATATCTATGGTTGCAAAAGATATAATATCATGTGTTGTGTGTGGGTTTTTTCATCTGGCTTGATGTTGAAAGCAATATTATTTCATTTATGGTTCACATTTTGTGGGGGAGGTTTTGAATCAATTTCTTATGAATGGTGATATCAATGTTTCTTATTAGGCCTAATATAAACCCTAATAATTTAAGAATTCCCTTTTGACCAGGAGAAAAATAAAAACTACCTTTCAAAAAAAATAAGGATAGAGAAAAATAAATGTTGTCTACATCTAATTTGAGATGCATACATATCTGCACACAAGAAAAGGAAAATAAAATAAAACAACACATACTTTTTTGCAGTAACATATTTCAAAAAAATAGATTTGTATATATGAATTGAACGTATCCAATGGATAAATATGTGAGAGGAAAGAAATGTACACTAATATATATGTATGCAGAGGTAGATACAAATATATATGGATTGTTGATTGCTTCCCAAGAGCTTTGAAACTTGGAAGGCTGGCGAAAATTCTGTTCAAAGTTCACACATCTAGCCTATTGGCTAGTAGTCTCCATACAGAGGTAATGACTAGAAAGAAATTGGTATTATTTGATTTATGGTTTCTATATACACACGATGGTTGAAAAGTAATAAAATAGAGAAATAACAACATTGTTTCATATATTCTTTCCATATACTGCCTATGGCCACAATAATGTTTAGAGTTCTAAATTTAGTAAAGCAGTTGAATAGTTTATGTTATTCTCTATAAGGCATTGTTGATTGTTGTTCTGTAGTTTTAGTTTCTATGAAAATTGTGAGGCATTACAGTGACAATATTTTTTGCTAACAACATACATACATATGCATACCCAAATTTGTCATTACATGTAAAAGAAATATAGATAAGTTTAAATGCACATATATGTGTATGTTGGATGAACACAGGAAACAAAAATTGCTTGGTACAACTTGTCATGAAAACATTGTTGAATGTATGTGTTGCATATAATGGCATTGGTTCCAATAATACCTTGCATTTAAAACTTACCAGACTAATTGAGGAGTTTATGTTATTTTCAATAAGACATTGTTCAATACTGAGTTTTACAAGGAAAAATTAAGTGGCAAATCTTCTCCAATTGGTGAATAATTGAAATCAAAACCCCCATAAATGGTGAATAGTACAAACTAAAAAGGATACTGAATCGCCAGGTTTTTACAAAAAAATAATTTTGTCTCGATTATTTTGCCTATGCATTATTTTTCAAATGATGCGTCATTGGAACTGATTCGCCAATAGTTTATACTATAATTAGAAATATTAATTATATCCACCAGTAATATTATATTCCTACCATTAATTTTGGGGCAATATCGCCACTAATAATAAATTACCATTTTAGTTTAGGGATATTTTAGCCTTGAAAAGGTTTTTTATTTATTTCCATCAATTAACTTTTTAATCGGATGGTTGTAGCCTGATTCTATGAATTTATATGCACATGTCCCATTGATCCCCTTGACCCCGCCGATGGCTGTCGCTCCCGAGCCCCTACTTTGATATTACGAAAAACAAAAATAATATGGGGGAACTACGCTGACCAACTATGAAAATTTTTAAAGGAGAGATTCACCATTGTAATTAATATTTTTAGTGATTATTTGATAGAATTCACCACTATGATTATTATTTTTACTAATTATTCATTAATATTCACCATGATTTTACAATGTTTTTTAATATTGTGCATAGATTCACCAGGAAAATTAATATTTTTTTTCAAATTAAAGGAAAGATTCACCAAGATTTTACACCTTCACCGAGGGGGTGGGGGGGGGGGGGTGTTCTTAAAGTTATCCTTAGAGCTATAGATTGAGTTGCACAACATAAACAAGAAACATTATAGCGAAGACCCATATGATATCCATATCCAACATCACATTATGATTATACATGGGTAAGTAGTAGGGAGAACATTTAAAAGCATTATGTATGCATGTACAAACATACAAACTCACACATACAAATACATCACAGACACATATATCTATATATAAATCTATCAAGATATTGTATGCACTTAGAACATTCAAAACAAGATTAGAACAAAAAATCTCAAATGAAAAAATATCCATTATATTTTGTATCTTAATCCTATGCAACGATAGATTTGAATAAGCTAGAAGAAACCAAATCACAAAATAGTTGCATAGGGAATAAAGAATAGTCATCATTAAACATCACATAGAGAATATTATATATATATATTTTATGCAACTACAAGAAAGTGCAAAATAACCATATGTCATGTGCTTTTATGAATACAAAGACAGGAGAGCATTTAATAGCCATACATTCAAGGGAGCAAACATTATAGTAAGAACAATAGTGGAGAGAGAAGAATACATGGAAATTGAAATAGACAACAAGAAAATAACCATATTAATATTAAAAAAACTCATACATAGCTATAAAATATTCAAGTTTGCATGCATGTACACATACAAATCCATTATGGGCACATATATATACATATATGTATCAAAATATTTTATGCACTGAGAAATTTTAATTACGTGCATATATATTTATGTACATGCATACATACATATATACATGCATAAAACCATGACCACAAGTATATATAAGAACAACTGTAAATACTGATACATGTGTTAGGTAGGATGACATAACTATATAACCAAACAACGTAAAATAAAATCAAGAACATACACTTAAACCGGAACCAAATTCTAAGCAACCTAAACAATATAAAAAATAATAAAGGTATATTGTTTTATTAAACATTATAACTTAAAATTCCTTGTTTTAATATATTATCAGTTAAACGAGGAACAAGAAAACATCAGGAGAAAGGAAAGGTGTTTTGATGTAACAAGCAATGCAAAGAAAGAGAAGAAAACAAATGTCCAATCAACAAAAACTATAACAAATATTCAAAGTCACAATTACTCATGGTTGTTTGTCATTCAAGGTAGTACAAAAAATATCTCTGGAGATTCTTGAAGGGAAACAAAAAATTGTAGATAGATCTGACAACAACAACTTGCACTCAGCTTCAAAGTTAATTCTTGCAACTTTGACTATTGTTGTTTTCATCCTTGTTTTTGAATTATAGGTCTGATTTTTAATAAGAACAGTGAAAACAAATGAGTTGTATGTGACACAATTGATAACGAACTCGGCAGTCATTGCAGTAGAAGACTCATATTGCAAAATGTAAAGATATTTTGCTGACATCTGTAATAAGCTTGTTGCAGACTCATCAAAAGTAGTAGCTCAAATCTCCCTGGTGTGGTCTTCCATCTTAAGCTGCAATAAATATCAAAAGTCACAATTAGCTATTATTGTCTAGTATTCAAGGCAGAACCATGTATTTTGTATGGATTCTTCACAATTTTTCTTGCATTTTCCGCCATTGGCATGCAACAAACATGCAACATAACAGAATGCATCAGTTTTTATATATTTTATTGTTTCCTTGAGAGTAGCTTGCAAAGTTTCTGACAAGCCAAGGTAGTGATCCAAGATATATCGAATGGTGACTCTTCCATTTTCCAGAGCAACCTTTTGAGGGACTGTCCAAGTGGGCTCAACAAAATTTGGCTCAATATGTCCTCTTTGGTCCAAGGGTTGTGCTTCTGGGATGTCAGGATTTATGCATAGAAGAGTCCTTGCAATTGTGTTTAGTACTCTTCCATTGAAATACCCAACACATGAATTTTTAATAGCAAGGATGACAACCAAAGTAGGGTTGTACAACCATTCCATCTCATCACCCTTCACTTCCCAATTTGAGCCCCACAGATTAACAACAATGCAAAAGGATGAAAAATCATTAAGTTTAACAGTTCTACAAATTGTTTCAAATTGATCCTTTCTTTGTATAGTTGATACCTTTCCCACATGCACCATAGTCCCAATAATATCAATCAAACTATTATTGCTACAATTTATAATTTCATTAATTTGGATGAATTTAAATACTTTATTTGGCACAAAGGCCTCATCGTCACAACATTTCAACATTGAATTTTGATGAAAAATGATTTCCATGTGGTTTTTCAACTTATTAAATTTCCTATCGGCTTTTCTCACTGAGCCCTTCGATACATAGTAAGTATGAATCACCTCAACCCTATTATAATTCAATTCTTCTATGTCATTAAAACAATTGATTCACATTTTTGTTCCCTCATTGTCAATAATGTCAAAGATGAATACTTGGCCCTCGTGTCCCTATTTCCTGTAATGATGCATGTCCATTTTCATTTTTACCCGACCTTTTATTGTCCATTTGGTTTGATAAGCATTGATCCTTTTAACAGAACTGATATTTGCAGGAGTATTTTGTTGTCTTGGGGATGTATTTATCCCAAATATTGAGGCTCATTTGGATGGGGAGGACAAGCCACAACCAACTAATTGTTCTTCTTGATCTCTAAAAAAAATCTAGGTTTTCCAATTAGGTGGCAATCTAACATTTTGACATCTAAGGACAATGTAACAATCACCCTGGAATCAAGAAAACATCAAATACTTTTAAAGACAGTCTCCAATAACAAGAAAGCATAAAACAAGTACAAGTAGTGTAGAACAATATCTGCGTATGTGCAAGATCATGATGGGCCAAAAAGTGGTGATATGTAAGTGATATGATGACCCATGTGGTTGACGACCTTTTTTTTACCCAAAATTGATGAAACGAAAAGGGTTTTTAAAGGAGATTCTCAACTTTCCACCAATATAAATTATGCTTTACTTTGAATTTAATAAGTAATTATTATTCATTTTCTATTTGAATTACGACTAAAGTCCTAATTGATAGGCTGATTGAGAAAAAACTATAGCTTTCAAACAGTATCGAAAAATTTGAATCCGAAACATGTGTCACATTCTATGCTTCGCATACTATAGGATTAAAAAAAAAGGAATTGAATTTCATGAAGTTTTGACCAAGTTAAGGTGGTCAGACATATGAGTTTTAATATTTTTTAAAAGTTATAATAAAAATTCATAATTAATTATTTACTTGGAAAAAAATTTTAAAAAAAAATGCATCACATCAAGACATGAGTCCTCTACTTATATATAAAATATTATAAACAAATATTATAATTTTATTATGGTTAGGGTGGTCAGACAAACACCTACTTCTTATTTTTTCCCTGAAATTTAAGTACTACTGCATTGAAATTTCAAATTTTCACCAAATAATTTTTATGTTTTTTAAATAAACCTAGTATTTTAGAAACTAAATTCAATTTTCTATAGATTCTATTCTTACATATTTTTAAAATAATATAGATATCTTATTCAAATTTTTACGTCAAGTTGCCTAACTCTAATTTTTTGAATTTTTATTACCACTTAAGGGCCTGTTTTTTCCATGATGATCCTGTACATACCCATCTAACCTTGATTCTCACAGCTTCCTACACAAATAGTTGGTCAAGCACAAGATGGAACCTATTTTAAATGCCCCTATAAACAAAAGGTCATTGTATTTTGTAGGAAAAGTACCTATTTGCATGTGGGTTCCATCAGAGAGGAGGAATTTGTAGTGGTCAACTGGGCTTTGATTGCCTCCTATTTTTTGAAAAGACACTAGTTGGAGAACTAGAGAGGGAACAACATACCCAACATCAATAGATCGTATTGCATGTTCTTTCAAGGTTGGATGCACATTTCTATCCTACAAGCCAGTTTCACTCAAGCAAGCAGAAGTAATGTGATATTGATAGTTGTGACACAAGTCTAGAAGCTACCAACAATTCCAACACATTTGAAAACTATAAAATTTCCCCCCCTAACACATAGGTGACTCCCAAATGGCCAACAAATTGAAAGGAAAAGCAAAGATGAATATTTTGAATATAAATTAGTTAGAATATATATCAAAACAACTGTTAATTCAAATAAAGCATATTCATAGTCCACTAGATGCACATGGAAAAGTATCAAATTAATTTTCAGTAGCAAAAAAAAGAAAAGGAATAGACTTACAAGACTCCTGCTTAAGGATTGTTCATTAGCCTGGGTAGAGCCAAAGTCCACCGACATTGTTGGGGCTGCTCTTTTAAAAGATGAGAGCTGCAACATCGACGACTGACTACAAGATCTATGACCTCAAAACACAACACGATCTTTGAGTTTTTTTGCACATACATAAAAAATATGACAATAAAGGATTAATAAAAAAAGGGTTGAATGATTCATACAACACTTAATATACAATTTAATATTCCATGATTTTTGTTTCATCTTTTTAATATTTTAAATTTTTTTATACAGAGATCAACAATAGAAGGGAAAATAAATAATAAGGAAGAAGGCTTCAATGTTGTATACAATAGTTAATATACAGTATATCATTTGAAGAATTCCTTGTCAAGGTTCAAAGAAATAACATCTATTTTAACAAAGCAATAAACTTTAGGAAGAGTGTGTAGGTACATTGTTTACATTTGCTTTGATATACATACATATCTATACACAGGAAAATTTAATATTTTTTTGTATATGGTTTGAGTTCTTTGCAAATGTTTGCAACACAATAAAATAGTTTTTGTTGTTTTCCATAACACATTTTTAATTATTGTTCTATAACTTTGGCTATATCATTTCATTTTCAATACATAATAAAATAGTAAATGCTATAGATCTTAATTTGTTATCCAAAAGGAATTATTGACTATCATTGCAACTCATTTTATTTTCCCCATCTGCAAAATCTATATATGTGATATTAAATGAAAAAAAAATTATTATACAATACTTAAAATACATCTTATGATTCCAAGTATGTGTCAATAACATAAACATAGACATCACTATGTATAAATTTTCTTTGCATCCACTATGACATAAATATATTCTTGGACATAGGGGAAACACACTCTCCATCAGTACAATCAAATTTTGGTACAATTTTTGACAAGGAATTGGTGGTTGTCATTGTGTGCTTTACCATCTATAACAACTGTGACCAAGGAGAGAAAGCTTCAGAGTGAAGGTCCAAGTTCAATCATTCATTTTCAAGCCACTGTCCAGCTGGCAGGGGGTTTCTTTTGGGCTTGCATACATGGGGTTGTAGTTGGAAAATCAATCCAAAAGTGTCAGTTGCGATAATTTATTGCCTATTTTTTGCAAACGTTGAAGCAAGAAACTAGCAAAGATAAAGCAAGTGAGAAGAGGTATAGTTGGACCAAGCAGGAAGAGGTACAATTTGAAAAAACCCTTTTGTATTTCTAGTTGTTCTCAAATATACTTGTAGAGATGGATGTATACATGTATAAATATACATATACATATATAGAAGCATGTACATGCATGCAATTCAATATTCCCAATGCATACAATATCTTGATACAATTATGTGTACATAAATTTCTCTGTAATACATTTGTATCCATGAGTGTGTTTGTATGTACATGCATTTTTTCCTATATCTTTTAGGATATGTATCTATGTCTATATGTATATCTGGTTGTCTACTATCCGCACAGGCCACACAAAGACAACTGGCAATAACGTATTGAGAAGATGATGAACTCTTTGATTACTTTTCAAGCATTTCTAGTAGACAAAAACCATACAACATACACTAAAGTATCTCTTTCTTTTGTTGTATTTCATTATTCTTTTTCTCTATGCAAACATATATGTATACAAATTAGAATTTAGACAAAATTCATATAAACTCATCCTCGTGAGCATTTCTTGCCACATACAATGTGCTAAAAAACTCTCTAGTTAGAAAAATAACATAAAATGTTGTATCACTTCAGCTCAGATGGCTATATTGTTCCATATTTGGTTCACAATGCAATAGTTAAAATCAAATAGTATAGCCTATTCAATAGCCTATTTTCAAGAATGAAACAACACACCCTAACCTAGATAACAACAATCAGCAATGTCCCATGGAATAAATGTTGTTTGCATCTGATATGACATATATACATATCTATCTATATATCCCATATATTGTCCCTCACTTTGATTGATAGTGCCAATACCAAGACTGTTGTATTGGTTTTTGAAGGAGGGAAAAGGTACAGTTGAAGTAAGTAGGTAGAGGTGTTGGTGGAGGTGCATATTGGAAAAACCATTTCTAAAGTATTTGAAAAATAGTTCATGTTATTTTCCATAGGAAATTTCTCATTGTTGTTATCTCGCTCAGGGTGTATTGTTTCATTTATGCTGTTTGTGCAACCATGATAGTTGGAAGGCAATATTATTTGTTTTTGCCTTGGATTGCTACTGTGGATTATTGTGTTTTGTGGTTTTTCAATCTAGGTCACTATTGAAAGAAACATAGTTTCAAAAAAACTTTATGTCATTTTATAAAGACCATTCTTGATTGTAGTTCTCTAGCTTAGGGCACAATTTTTCATTCATTGAACCAGCATAGCCGTGAAGGCTGGAAGGAAATATTTTTGTTTTTTCTGGTCAATTGTTACTATGAATTGCTTTGTTTTATGAATTATTGTGTTTGTGTGGGTTTTTCCATCTGAATCACTGTTCAGACCAATACACTTCCATTTATGATTTGACTTCTATGCCAAATGTTTTCAATAGGTTTGTCATTGTCCGATTTTGATTGTTGTATGCTTTATGTCTAGTGGTAATAGTTGTAAGTAACACCTGCCATTTAAATCCTTTGAAAAAATAGCGAATGTCTATGCAATTATCAATAACCCATCATTGCATGTGGTTCTATGGCTTTACCTTCTATCAAATGTGTAAGTGAGAAGGGCAGGATTATATATAGATGCAAGTGCAATTACCTGCTCTAGAATTTTTGTGAAGATGGTTGGAGCCTATTTTTTGTTTTTTGCATGGAGTAATTTCTCTATGCTTTCCATGTGTAACATAGAATAAAATTTGGCCATGATATCTGCAACTAGAATAAACAATGTTAATCCTAATCTCATAATCTTATGGGATAAAGTAGGACCACTCGAATGAGATCCGCATATACCCTCATGCACCGCTCGCAAAGTTGTTTGTGCTTCTTCAGCATTAAGACATCTCATTAGGGCATTATCTAAGGTACGTCTAAATAGGGTTTCTCTGATGATGGTGTACTTAGCTGACTTACGGATGAAGATTCGACGTTGGTTATTTGACAGGTCTAGAGATAAAGTTTGGTCAGTTAGATAGTCGAATATGTCTTTATACCAAGGATACATAGGACCAAAAATTGTACACACCATCACAGAATCAAGGACATCATAGGCGAGGACCAACAACTGTTCAACCAAAAATTCAAACTTAGGCACGTTACTCAGAATATCCAACAAGGAACCCACAGTTGCCATAGCATCTGCAACCCTGTTCTGAATATGTGGTATTTGTTGAAAGGTAATGTCATTGAAGTATTGTTTGAAACTATCATCCATATGCTTGTAAGGGACAAGCTTCTCATCCTTAGTCTCATAATCATCATGTACTTGCCGAATTACTAGCTAAGAATCGCCAAAAACATGTAGAATCTTAATCTTCCATTGTGGTGCCATTTTTAATCCTGTCACTAAGGCTTCATACTCTACTATGTTGTTGGTACAAGGGAAAGCAATCCTAAATGATTTAGTAATGGTATTTCCTTGAGGTGTAACAAATAGGATACCTACTCCTAAACCATGATTTTTATGTGACCCATCAAAGTATAATTTCCATTTGGTTTTAATGACAATTTTGAAGAGAAATTCATCAGGAAAATCTGCCACTAAAGGATGATCTGCCTTCATAGGTGCATCAACTAATTGATCTACAATCACCTATCCTTTTATAGCCTTCCTCTCGACATATTGGATGTCATACTCACTAAGTATCATAACCCATTTAGCCAATCGGCCTATTAATGCTGCTTTACTTAGGAGGTATTTGAGTGGATCAATCTTTGCAACGAATATTTTTTGGTGATTGAGCAGATAGTGCCAAATTTTTTGGGTAGCAAAGACTACCGCAAGACATGCATGTTCTATGTTGCTGTAATTAAATTCATATCCTACCAAGGTACAACTAATGTAATAGACTACTCTTTCATGAACTTGATCGTCGTTTTGTGTAAGAAGAGCCCCTAATGCCAACTGAGTTGCTGAAATGTGGGTATGTGTAGGATCATCATGGAAAAAATAGGCCCTTAAGTGACAATAAAATTCAGAAATTAGAGTTAGGAAACTTGACATAAAAATTTGAATAAGTTATCTATATTATTTAAAAAATATGTAAGAATCAAATCTGTAGAAAATTGAATTTAGTTTCTAAACTACTAGGTTTATTTAAAAAAAAAAAATCAATTTGGTAAAATTTGAAATTTCAATGCAGTAGTACTTAAATTTCAGGGAAAAAATAAGAAGTAGGTGTCTGTCTGACCACCCTAACCACAATAAAATGATAATATTTTTTTATAATATTTTAGATATAAGTAGGGGACTCATGTCCCGATGTGATGCATTTTTTATTTTTTTTCCAAGTAAATAATTAGTTGTGATTTTTTTATTACAAATTTTAAAAAATATAAAAACTAGTATGTCTGACCACCTTAACTTGGTCAAAAATTCATGAAATTTAATTTTTTTTTTCTTAATCCTATAGTATGTGAAGCATAGAATGTGATGCACCTTTTGGATTAAAAAAATGTGATACCATTTGAAAGCTATAGATTTTTTTCAATCAAGAAATCAATCAAGACTTTAGTTGTAATTCAAATAGAAAATTAATAATAAATATTTATTAAATTCAAAGTAAAGAATAATTTATATTGGTGGAAAACTGAGAATCTCCTTTAAAAACCCTTTTCGTTTCATCAATTTTGGGTAAAAATCGTCAGCCACATGGGCCATCATATCACTTAAATATCGCCACTTTTTGGCCCATCATGATCCTGGACATACCTATAGTATCAATTGTTTTCCATCTGTAGGTGGCATTAAGACTGGTGGAGTGAGCAAGTAATCCTTGATTTGTTGGGAAGCTTCCTGACATTTAGGTGTCCACACAAATGGTACTCCTTTCTTGAGTAGATGTTGAAATGGGTGTATTTTATCTGCCAGTTGTACAATAAAACGCCTGATGGACTGTAATCTTCCCTATAGGGTTCTGAGTTGACCAATGCTGACTAGAGGAGGAATTTCTATGATAGCTCTTACCTTCTCTATATCTACTTCAATGCCTCTTTGGGAAATGATATACCCTAGAATTTTCCTTGATTTCACTCCAAAGACACACTTCTTTGGATTTAGCCTGACATTGTTGTTCTCTAGCCTCTGGAATATCTTGTCTAGAACCTTCAAGTGATCTTCCCTTGTTTCAGTTTTTTCTATAATGTCATCTACATAATCTTCCATGAGAGTATGTAAGAATTCATGGAAAATCATAGTCATTTCCCGTTGATAGGTAACTCTTGCGTTCTTAAGCCCAAATGGCATAAAATTCCAACAGTATCTGCCCCATGGACATGTGAAATCCATCTTGTGTTGGTCTTCAGCTGTGATTTTGATTTGGTTATATCCAGAGAAACCATCCATGAGGGATAGCATCTCGTATCCTTTTGTAAGATCTACTATCATTTCTATGTTCAGCAAAGGGAAGTCATCCTTAGCACATGCCTTGTTGATGTCTCTAAAGTCTATGCAAATGTGAATGCCCCTAGTTGGTTTAGTCACTGGCACAAGATTTGATATCTAGTCTTAAGTTCTGCCTTGACCAATAGAGCAATTTGTGGATGCATTTTCCTTAACTTCTGTTTGATTGGCTTAATACCCGGCTATAGTGGTAAATGGTGCAATATTAGGTCTGGATCCAGCCCAGGCATGTCAGCATACGACCATGCAAATTTTATCTATCTCTTTTTGAAGAAGTCTTTAAATTCAGGTTCTTCTGTCTCTGTTAAAGAAGTTGCAAAATATACCATCCGAGGATACTCTTTCGTACCTATGTTGAATTCAACAGACTTTTCTACTAGCATCGATGACTTTTCCTATTCAACGGGGAGAATATTTAAACCTCTATCCTTGGGTGCCTCTGAGAGGTTTTCACCCTCAAATACATCCTTTATTTTGACTGTTTCTTGGTCCAAAGGAATCTTTCAGTTTTCGCCTAGGGACTCATCATTTTTATTTTCATTGTCTTTTTTCTTTTTATCATCATTTTTGCGACTAGAGGTGTAAATAGACTCCCCAAAATATGCTTTGTCGTCCAAGTCTATGGTAAAACCCGCTTTATGATCCCCTCTTAGTATGCCTTCTCTAATTCCCATGAACTCAGCAATTGCTTCGTCATTCTCGAATGTATCTATGATAGGTGTACCTTGTTGATCCCAGTCGATAAGTTCGGGATATATGAGAGGCATTTCATCATCGGATTTATTAAAGGTATTAGCTGACAAGGTGAATATAGAGTGGTTGACATGATCACAGAAGTTTTGGACTAACTCCTTCTTGTTCTTCTTCCTATAGGTAGGTATATTCTATTGTGGGACTTTAGTAAGGGTTGAGTCGTCAAAAGATGGTTCGGTAGGTGCCCAAGATGCACGATCAAGGGTTTCCCAATAATAGTGTTTATGCCATTCTTCTTTAGACAAGTGCTTCCTATGACGGGGACTAGTTGGTTTTGGTACAAGTTTTACCTTTAGGTCCAATTCTCCAAAGAGATCATCTATGTTCATGGTACTACTAGAGGAATAAGAATCCCATTCACAATTGCTTGAGTTAGGAGATTCATCGTAAACTAGGGGAAGTGATTCGTGAGACTCATCATAGACTAGGGGAAGTGGTTCATGAGATGTCTCAATGCCTACATAAGCACATTCTTCCTCTTGAAATGGTGATGAAGAACTAGGAAACCCAATTCTAAACGGTTGAAACCCTAGCCCTAGGTATTTCGTTCGTGGTGAGATAGTGATTGGTTTCATCCTTCCATTTTGATGTAGTCCTAACCCACTGTGCCCGTCATAGCCCTCGTTTTGCATAATCTTAAAGCCTTTTCCATATTGGTCCTTAGCTATTTGAATAGATGACAAGGGGTATTCATTATCTTCTTAGTACAACCAAGAGTTAATATCACCTTGATCCATAATTTCTTTACTTAACTCTCCCCATTTGGTCAATGTCATTGTAGGGGGAACACAAAATATGACTACTGACTATCTTCTATCTACCATAGGTAAGCCATATGCCTTAGGTGGAACCAATTGAATGACATAGTATGATGCCTTTATGTAATATTCTCCACAACCCTTGTCTTGGATCTTGACCTTAGGAGTGGATGATGGTGGTTTGAATGAAATGGACTTAGTAAGACATGATGGGTCAACGTATAGGGATAAAGTGGATGATGAAGCTTCTTGGTTAACTGGTACCTGTCGTTGTGGAATTTCCCTTAGGCTTGTACAATATTGAAACAGATCTGGATCACCATCAATCGTGATCTCGGTGCCATTATAAGGGAATTTAAGACATTGGTGATATGTTGAAGGTACATCTTTCATTGCATGTATCCAAGGTCTACCTAATAACAAGTTGTACATAAGGGTGAGATCCAAGACTTGGAAGCTGGTGTTCATAATTGTTGGGCCAATTCTGATAGGGAGTGTGAAAACTCCTTTGGATGATCTTTCTTCATCATCGTAAGCCTTGATGACTATAATCTTAGAGGTGTCTACGCAATATTCTAAGAATCCTAATGCCTTAACCAATTTTAGGGTACACAAGTTCAAACCTGCTCCTTTGTCTACCAAGGCTCATCTGACCTTGGTTTGATGGACTAGGACTTCAAGATGTAATGGGTCATTATGATCAGACTTTTCAGTTGAGTAATCTTGTTGGGAAAATGTGGCATGATGCGAGTTGGTTAAATATCCCACCATTTCTTTGAAATGATTGACATCTAAGTCTATAGAAACAGTCGTGTTCTGTAAAGATTTGTCAAGAATAGCTCGATGCTTAGGTGATAGTTTCAACAATTCCAAGATAGATATTTGCGCGGGGGTTTTACTCAATTGATCAAGGAGGTTGTACTTAAACTTGGAAGTTTGCGTAGGTGGCTCAAAAGAAGGACCTGGAATAGTAATCTTAGTTTTGCGTGTGTTTACATTACATTCTAGATGCTTCTTAATGATGATGGTGTCGACATGTTCATTTACATCTCGGAGGCTATATATGGTCTTTCCTTTCCCATATTCATACTTGGTGTTTGCATAATTGGTTGACGGAAAATTCTTGGTTTCCGAACTAGAGGCTTTTCCTTTCGTGTGATGTAACGGGTCTGTGAAGACCTTATGATCACTGTTCTTGGTATTTTTCTGCCCATTGACCTCTATGGTGTCATTTTCAACAAATTCTTGTATAATATTCTTCTATTGGCAACATTGTTGTAGGTTGTGTCCTTTCGTTCGATGATAGTCACAAAAAGCATTATCATCCCACCATGAAGGTTTGAACTGTCCAGGACCATACTCTCACGGTTCCAAAGGTTTAATGAGATTATGTTTAATCAGTTCTTTGAAAATCATCTCGTTTGGTTGTCCTAAAGGAGTAAATTCATATGTAGGAAATCTTCTTTGAGGTCGTTGTTGCTGTGAATTTTGGACATAATTGGTTTTTTGATCTGGACTATTTGTCATGTCTTGATTGGATTTGTAACCTCTGAGTGTGATAATTGGTCCCATATGTATGTTTTTAGCATAAAAAATGTTGTCATTTGTAACATTTTTGTTTCTAGACCAGAATTGTTTTCTATCGTTTGGTGCATTTTGATGTTGGACAACGGGGTTCCTACCTGGTACTTTTATTTCTCCTTTGTCAATAAGGCCTTTTTCAAGGATGATGCCCTTTTGTACCAAGTCTAGAAATGAAGTACAACAATGTACCCTTAAGTCACTTCACAATTTTGGATTGATGTTCTCAAGGAATACCGTGACCATCTGTTTTTCTAGTATTTCAACTAGACATATGCTAGCTAGACTTATCCATCTTTGAAAGAAAGTTGTGGAAGTTTAGCTATCTTCTTTTGTTGTGTGGCACAAGGTTGCTATTGTTACTTCATTTTCTATGTTAAAGCAAAAATCTTCGACAAAATTCTTAGCTAATTCACCCCAAGATCGTATACCATATGGTAATTTAGAAAACCATTCCTGTCCTATCCTGATAAGGGTTCACCGAAATAGTCTCATCAAGTATGTGGGGTCATATGATATGTCCATGCATGCTATTGAGAATTCTCTAATGTGTTCCAAAGGATTCTTTCTCCCATTATACTTAGGAAAAATCGATATAATGTATCCATGGGGAAAGGTGTCATATAAAGCGCTTTGTCAAATGGACATGGACATAGGTCTTGTGCTGAGATAGTATGTTTTCCTGACATAGAAATGTTGTCCATCTGTTGTTGAAGAGTTTGCATTTGGTTTTGGAGGACATCTACTTGTGTCAAGGAAATGTTGTTTGCATTGTTTGGATCAATGTAGGTGTTTTGAAATGCCATGTTTTGTGACGGGTTGTGATTTGGTGAGGGAATATATCCCGTTAGAATGTTCTGATTTGGTATAGGAATATTTTTTGTCTGAGTGTTTTGATTCAGTATGGGAATATATCATGTTTGAATGTTCTAATTTGGTATAGGAATATTTCCTGTCTGAATAGTCTGATTTGGTATAGGAATATTTCCTATCTGAATGGTCTAATTTGGTATAGGAATATTTCAAGTTTGCGTGTTCTGATGTGGTATAGGAATCCTCATGCCAACCTTGGATCTCTTACCAGTAGTGTTGGTGCCAAAGGGGTTGGAGGAAGTGGCCCCTGTAGCAAATTGTAAACCCTATGTTACGTTGAAAGGGATTGTGCTTACAATTGATGATGTTTGAGTAGATACACTAGTTGGTATTGCTGCGGTAATTTGGGGAATAGAAACACTCGACATCACAGTTTGCGTTGGTTGAATAACCAGTGTTTGAAAAGTACGAATATCAAATCCTATTGGTAGTTTGGCACCTTCTGCTAGCAACTTTGCTAGATATCGTTGGGGATCATTTTCCAAACATTCATCCATAAAGGATGCAAATTTAGGATCTTGTACTACTGCGTCTAAGTCTTCAATGTAAATTTGTCCATGTGTGTCTCTAGTGACATGTTTTTAAAGAAAAGGTCTATGTGGTCTATCACTTTCTGATGGTTGATTTCCGAATAGATTGATGAATTCGTTGGGGTCTTTCATTGATTTTTTTTCTTTAGAGACCTTGTTTCGACCATGAAAGGTTGCTCAAAATGGGGTAATGCAGACTATGTCTAAAATATGATATGTCCTATTTCTATGTTTTTTGATTTTTTGATTATAAATGATGTTGCTAAAATGATTTCTAAAAAGACATATACTAAGATGACGTATGGTAGGATGGAAAATATTAAAAATCTCGAGTTGACTATGATGATAAATGAGTCTAAGATGGGTATAACCTACCACCTATGGAATAAATGCATGCAATGATTTTTGTTTGACCAAGGAACCTGATTGTAGGACAATGAGAGTTGACAAGGTGAATTTTCCAAACTAGACTGTTGAGCCTAAAAGATTCACTAATAGGACTAAAGTGACTAGGCTCAATGATTGTGACAAACCGGAACATGAATGTATCCAATGACGAGGAAAGTTATCTATTCTGTGATATGCAATTTCCTAGGAAGTATCTATATGCATGTAACCTTAGGATGACTATGACTAAGACGTATATGACACCTAATGATGGAAGGTTTTTGAGCAAAGTTTTTTCAGTTTTCTATCCAAGGTTGATCTTTAGAAACAAAAGCGAAAATGATAGTAATGTTTTAGACTCAGTTTGCGATTTTCAAAGTTTTTTGTTGACAGTCAAATGCGGTTCACCTAACAGTTGTGGTTCAAATTTAGACAAATGTGGTATACCAATGCGCATGTGGTGATTTGACTAAAACCTCATTTCAGACTCTGGCAGAGTTTGGAATTTTTGACAGATGCGGTTTAGTTTATACAAGATGCGGTTTTCAATACGAATGTGGTTTTTCTGACAGATGCGGTTTTTTTTATGAAAAATGTGGTTTTGCAATATGCATGCGGTGATAATTATGGACTCTGTAAACCTAAATTTATTGACAGACACTTGCGGCTTGAAAATTGACAGATGCGGCTTTCATGTACACATACGACTCACAAAAAAATCAGTTGCGGTTCACAATATCTAGACTGTTAAAATGAATTTTTTTTTATGGACACTTGTGGCTTTTCCCCTAATAGATGTGACTCGCTAGGACAGATGTAGTGTTTAACATGATAGTTGCGACTCACTTTTTGACAGTTGAAGTTTTTTGAAAGTTGTTTTGACTGACTCCGTTTGTTGATCAAGATTTTTGATGAATACATAAAAAACAAACATAGTAATCAATGTATTTTCAGTTTGTGATGATAGAACTATTAAGACTCGAAAATATTTACAACCTAGGCTTTTTGGACAATACTTGCTGAGTTCTTACTTGGATTTCTCTAGCTACGCATATTTATGGTAGATGACTAGTAGCTTGACCCCACTGGCTCCCCTCCATGACACACACTTATATGGGGCAGCCAAGCTACCATACCCATGAAAATCCCATGGCATACATCTCATCTCCACACATAAACCATAAGAATGTAAGATGGCTTCACAGGGCCGACCCTGCTATGCCAGCAAATAGGTAGGATTTTGGTAAATCTACAACAAGGTGTTTAATAAGTGCACTCCATTCGTGGGGCACTATCCAACATCGATGAAAGTCCATTTTTGTCCATCTCATTGGAATATTGAGCGTGATTTATAGGCTTTCTCTAGAAATCTGTTTTTATATACTGAGTGGAAGTCGCTTGGCTTTAGCGTGTTACCGATTTGAGTCATCTTGGGGTGAGTACTTTTTCCCACCAAAACAAGCCCAAGTTCTAGAGTCAATAACCATTTCTCTTACACCTAGGATCACATGACTGTGCAAGGGGAGAGGATACTCCAATATACTAAATCGTGAAGGGTTACAAAAAATATGCTTTCACACCAATCAAAGAAAACAATGATTCTTTTTATTCCAAATGACAGTTATCTATCTACCAAATAGAAAGCTTGCTAAATAAATAAAGACAAAGGCATTAGGTCCTACATACAAATTTATTAGTAGTACATGTTTCTAGTGTCTTTGACTTTCGTCCTATAGAAAACAATGGTTTGTGTTTTTATGGTCTTCTCTACTTTGTCTTGCAAACACTAGGTTAATCCACCTTAACACAACTGTAAAAAAAAATTAGCAAAAATGAAAATAATCTAAATAGCGAAAATGAAAACATGAATGTACGAAAATGACTAAAAAAGTGAAAATTTGATTACCAGGCACATGCAGCATTTCGAGCCATAGATGCGGCTCGATGTTGACAGGCAGATGTGGTTCGCAAATTTGTTGACAGGTGGATGTAGTTTAGGACTTCGTGGATGCGGTGCATAATGACATATGCATCCCTATTTTTATCAGATGCGTCTCATGGATACAGATGCGTTGGTGTTTTGAACAGATGCGGTACGTCGTACGATAACCTGCAAAAAAAAGAAAGACGAAAAAAAGGAAAGATGAAAAGATGTACGAATTTGAAGCGTGTTCACGTCGGGTTCACCAAATGTAACATATAATAAAATCTGGATATGATATCTGCAACTAGAATAAACAATGTAATCCTAATCTAACCAATATTAATCTAAATCAAACAACAAAGAACGAATAAGAAAACATATTGAATAAACTAAACAAATTAATTGAAAAGTTCTCCTGAAATCATACACTTTTGAGAAGAAACTTATCTTCGATATTTTTCTTAGAAACTCGTCGAAGTTATGCTTGCATCAAACAAAAAAATCTGAGGGCAAGAATACTAAAAGGCAAAATGGAGAAGAGCAATCAAGATAATTCGAAGGAGTGAATGCATATTCAGTGAGATCTTTTCGATTAATTTGTTTAGTTTATTCAATATGTTTGCTTATTCGTTCTTCGTTGTTTGATTTAGATTAATATTGGTTAGATTAGGATTAACATTGTTTATTCTAGATGCAGATATCATATCTAGATTTTATTCTATGTTACACCATGTATTGGCGATGGTTGTAAAAACACCCACCACTTTAATCCTCAGGGAACACAACAAATGTGTGTGGAATTTCCAACAAGGAATTGATGGGTCCCATTCTCTTTCTATACCTTCTATCAGAGATGTGAGTGAGGGGGGTAAGCTTCTGTGAGGTTGAAATTTGGATCAAGTGTTGTCTAGCTTCTATTAAGGTGAGTGGAGGCCATTCTATGAGGGTGCCCATTTTTGCAGGGAGGCTAGCGAGAATAGGTGTGTTTGAAGCAAGCAGGAAGAGGTGGAAAAATAAATATTGTTTCATTTATGGCTTCCATTGTGTAGTTATGGTTGCAACAGAGTAAAATAGTTAATGTTATACAAATTATGTTTGATTTTATATTACTTATATGTTCATTAGTTGCATTGTTCCTCTCTAAGTTGGAGTTTGCAAGCACTTTTTTCATCTTTGTTGCAATGTATGTATTTGGATTATTTTCCATAGTCCATTTTTAAGTCTTCCTATCTACCTTTAATTGTTTTTTTCCATATTCAATCAACTTCACCTCTTGACTTATGCTATTCTCCTTTAAGTTGGTGTTTTATGGCTATATTGTTTCTTTTCTGGTAAAGCCTTGTTGAAAAAAATAATTCGCTAGGATGTTGTTGAAACCATTATTATTTCATTGAAGGTGTTAGTGTGTATGATGTGTAGGATCATCATGAAAAAAACAGGCCCTTAAGTGGCAAAAAATTCTGAAAAATTAGAGTTAGGCATCTTGACATAAAAATCTGAATACGTTATCTATATATTTCAAAAATATGTAAGAATAGAATTTTTAGCAAATTAAATGTAGTTTCTAAATTACTAGGTCTATTTACAAAAAAATAAAATCTATTTGGTGAAAATTTGAAATTTCAATACAATAGTACTTAGATTTTGGGGAAAAAATAACAAGTAGGTGTTTGTCTGACCACCCTAACCACATTAAAATGATAATTTTTTTTATAATAGTTTAGATATAATTAGAGGAATCATGTCTTGATGTGATGCATATTTTTTTGTAATTTTTTCCAAGTAAATAATTAATTATAATTTTCTTATGACAAATTTTAAGAAATATAAAGACTCGTATGTCTAACCACTTTAACTTGGTCAAAACTTGATGAAAGTCATTTTTTTCTATTTTAATCCTATAGTATGTGAAGCATAGAATGTGATGCATATTTTGGATTCACAAAATATGATAACGTTTAAAAGCTATAGATGTTTTTCAATTAGCTTTTTAGTCGTAATTGAATAGAAAATGAATAATAATAATTTATTAAATTCAAAGTAAAGCATAATTTATATTGGTGGAAAGTTGAGAATCTCCTATAAAAACCCTTTTTGTTTCATCAATTTTGGGTAAAAAAAAAGTCATCAACCACATACCTGTCGTATTGCCACTTTTTGGCCCATCATGATCTTGCACATACCCATGTCTATATATTCATTATGTACATGTATCTTTCATGTAATACATTTATATAAATTTGGATATGTCTAGTTTGAATATCAATATAGCTATTTCCTTCTTGTCTAGTTTGATGGCCACATACTCTAATCTGTTGTATTGCCTTTCAAGTTGTTGGTCGATGCACAAAACATAAAATATCCTCCAACAACAACCTTCACAGAAACTCCACAACATACAGATACAATTTATGTTAGTTTCAATAGGGCATTGCTAGTTTGTGTATGGTGCGAATGGTTGCAAATGGAACATTGATGAACGATGGCATGTCCAGATTTTGATGTATACCGTGCAGTAGTTACAAAAAACATAGGTACATATTGAAACATTGTTGGAAGAATAAGTTGTATTTTAAGCGTTGTATCAAACGTTAATGCCACCATCTTTGTAGAAAATTTTTTTCACATTACTTTAGAGAGCTTTTCAACACATTAAGTGTAGAAAAATGTTTTTTATTATGCATACTATAAAGCAAAGTATATATGAATGTTGTCTACATATTATTTTATATATGTACATATGTGCACACAAGAAAATAAAAATGAAAGACTACATCAGATAGCGAAACCTTCACAACACAAAAATTCACAGTAACAAACCCATCCAAAACCGTTTCCACAAAAGGTGAAGCATAAATCAAACAATATTCATTTCAAGAAATAATATAGTCTTTTGTAAAGCATAATAAAAAATGCGTATATATAAATATATATATATAAGACCAAATTTTGTTTTGCAGCTACATGTACATGTATTGTAGGCATTAAATACACCTTTTTAGTTATTATTTATTTCAGCCTCAAAAAAGGAGCTATTAAAATGATAGACTGTATAGTAAGTGTAATAAGAAACATTGATTTCAATGTTGATTAGAGGGGTGGATGATGTATGTTCTTTCTCGAGACTTTGGTGAGAGCTAATCATGCTCCATGATGCAATATGAAAACATCGACAATAGGCCTCATTTTATTATGTTTGATTTTATATTTCTTATGTGCAGTTGTGTTTGTTTCTGACATTAGATGCAAATAAAATTCAGTTGTTTGGAGGCCACCTATGGATATATTTGTGTAAAAAAATAAGACAGTCCATGATCCAATATGGTAGAGTGGAGAGAACAGTTTCTTTTTCTACATTAATTGTTGTAAGGTTTCGGTGTAGTATCGATGGTTGTAAGTAACACCTCCCATTAAAATCCTTGGGAAACAAAGTGAATGTCTATGTAATTCTTGATAAGGAATTCTTGGGTGTCATTCTTTGGGTTTACCTTGTTCTTGAAGATAGTTGTGAGTGAGGAGGGCAAGCTTCTTTGAAGGTGCAAGTGTGACCATCGATTGTAGAGTTTCTATAAATGTGGTTGGAGGTTATTCTATTGTTTTTACATGGGGCGATGGTTGCAAAAGCAGTGCAAAAGTGTCGGTTGTGATAATTCTTTGTCCATTTTTTGTGGCTCCTGGGGAAAGAAGGGATCAGAGAGAAAGCAAGCTAGAAGAGGTGCATTTTAATCAAGCGTGAAGAGGTACGGGGAGAGGTGCATACTGAAAAAACCGTTTGTCGAGTATTTGGAAAATAGATTATGTTATTTTCAAAAGGGCATTGTTGATTGTTGTTCTATAGTTTAGGTTATATTGTTTTGTTTATGGTTTTCGTGTAGTCGCAAAGGGT
Source organism: Sequoiadendron giganteum (assembly GCA_007115665.2). Lineage (NCBI taxonomy): Eukaryota > Viridiplantae > Streptophyta > Pinopsida > Cupressales > Cupressaceae > Sequoiadendron > Sequoiadendron giganteum. Next base: position 603,502,217 of record CM021100.1, on the reverse strand, counting down.
GGAAGGTAGTGTTGATTATTTTTCTCTAGCTTAGTCTATATTATTTATTTTTTGATTAGGGTCTACTGAAAAAAGATTGTATAGTTTTTTTGAAATGAAAATTGTCTGATTTATGGCTCAACTTTTGCGGGGATGGTTTTGCATGAGTGTTTTTAGTGGGTTTTCCCATCTGGGTGACTGTTGATACCAATATTGTTTGATTTATGGCTTTCATTTTGTGGCGATTGTTGCAACTCTCTAGCTTAGGCTATATTTTTTTGTTTATGATTTCAGTTTTGTGTGAATGGTTGCAAAATAGTTAAGATCATGTATGTTTTTTTATCTTTTTCATCTAGGTAGTTGTTCAAACTAGTATTGATTCATTTATTGTTCATGTTTTATGGAAAAGGTTTTTAATCAGTCTGTTGTAGGGAAAGCTTGTGTGAAGGTGCAAGTGTGACCATTAGTTGTAGAGTTTCTGTGAAGGTGTTTGGAGGTTATTCTAGGTTTTTTGCATGGGGCAATGGTTGCAAAAGCAGTGCAAAAGTGTCTGTTGTGATAATTCTTTGTCCATTTTTTGTAGGGCATTACAAAAGTGTCAGTTGCGATAATTATTTTCCCATTTTTTGTAAGCAGTGGTGGAAGAAGGGAGTGGAGAGAAAGCAAGCAAGAAGACATGTATTTGACACAAGCGGGAAGAAGTTCGTGGAGAGGTGCATATTGCAAAATACTATTTCTTGAACATTTCAAAAATAGTTTATCATATTTTCCAAAGGGAATTGTTTCTTGTTGTGCTCATATTAAAACCATCTCTAGCACACACAAACCATACAATAATTGATGTTGATGCCAAACAACATTAAAGAGATCAAATATCCACACTGCATTTTCCCTCAATTGATTGGCTAAGAAGGAAACAAATTCAAACCTTTTGTTGACTATAATAAGTCCTTGCTTTAGATTAGGCAATATATTATAGGCAATAAAATATTTGAATTTGTAGCCTTCTCGGTGTGTCAATTGAGAGAAAATTCAGTTTGGATGTTTTCTCTCCTTAAATTCGAAGGCAAGCAGTTATGTAGTGAGGAAAAAATATGGTATACACATCTATTCAGATATAGCATTGTATATTTAAATAGATATATATATGTGTGTACATATGGATATGTATATCTGGTTATATGTGTCTTTTCTTGATTGAATCTTAAGGTCTTTATTCTATGTATAGTTATGTCAAGTTTTTTATATAAATATGGTTGTTTCCTTCTTATTAGGTTGGATTGCCACAAAGTGTTATATCTGCACAATTGGTGTTCACTATTTGAATTTTTATATGTATGTGTCCCTGTTTTTGTCTGTATATGGTCATTTCCAATAAGTTGTTGGTTAATAAAGTTTTTTCTATGTTGCTATTAAAACCATTATTGTTTCATCTAAAGATTCTAATTGTGGTTATGGTTGCAATGCTATACAATTTTTTTTGTTCTCCAAAAGGCATTGGTGATCGATGTTCTCTAGCTTTGGTTATATATTACAAGCAACAAAATATTTTAATTTGTAGCCCTTTCGTTGAGTCAATTCATAGGAATTTTAGACTGGATGTTTGATCTCTTCACAAATTTGAAGGGCATGAGTTATGCAACAAGTGGAAAATATGTTATACACATCTATTTAGACATAGCAAGCTATATATAAATACATATGTACATGTGTATAGATATATATACATATCTTCATATATGTGTTTGTTCTTGATTGAACCTTCAATTCTTTATTCTAAAGTTCAATGACTAAATATTCCACTCTCAACACTTTGCTATGCTAATTAAGTATCATATGAACCATGCGTGGAAATTATTATAATAAAAATTATATATCAAACAAAACATTTACAAAGGAACACAAAACATTCATATTTATTATTTTGAGAGCATAGTTATTTATTAGGGAAGAAAGTTGTTATTTGTTTTATCCTCAAAAAGGAATTCTCACAAAAATAGGGTTTATATTAAACAAAATAAGAAAAAATAGTTGCCACATACAATATTGCTCAAAAGATTTTTGAATCCATTTAAGGGAGAAGTCAAATACTTTTCAGAAGGTTGAACCATAAAAAATGAAATAATATATGAAAATTTTGACCAAAGCTCTTACAAATAGTGTATCAGAAAACAAGGTAGAGAACAAGAATCACCATAAACTATATAACATCAACATTTTTATTACATTGTAACCATACCGAAAAAGCATAAACCAAGACCCACAAAAAACTCATAGTAAGAAACCCATGCAAAAATATACTAGTTTCTAAACAGAAACTTATCAAAAACTGAAATAATATAGCCTTTTCAACAACACCTCAAAAATAAAACAATATAGCCTAAGCTAGAAAATAAAAATAAGCAATTCCTTATGGAGACCAATATAAATTGTATTATGTTAACTATTTTAAAGCCAAACAACAACAATCAACAATGTCCTATCGAAATGGATATAAGCTATATAATATTAACAATTTTGTTGTATTGCAACCATATCCACAAAAAATGTGATTCGGCGTAAACACCAACATAAATGCAAAAACCCACAAAACACAAGAAATCACAGTTACAAAGCCATGCAAAAGTATAGTCTTTTCTCAACACCACCTTATCACAATGTGGAACAATTTAGCTTTTGAACAACATCTTACTAAAAACGAAACAACATACCCTAAGCTAGACAACAACACTCAACAATGCCTTATCAAAATTAACATAAACTATATAACATCAACTATATTAGAGCTAGACAACAACAATCAGCAATGCCTTATGGAATTGAACATAAACCGTATAACGTTAACTATGTTAAAGCTAGAGAACAATAATCAACAATTCCTTATGGAAATCAACATAAATTATACAAGGATGAATATTATATTCCGTTACAACCATAGGGACACAACATAATGTATAAACTAAACTATATTACTCTAAAAAGCGACCCACATTAAGGAATCCACAAAACAAAAAATGCATAGTCACAAACCAATACAAAAATATAGTCCTTTCTCAACAAGATTCTATCGAAAATGGAACAATATGACCTTCTCACAAGAACGTTATTGAAAATGAAATAATATAGCACAAGCTAGACAAAAATAATGAACAACACACAAAACCCATGCAAAATGATACCACAAAATGCCAACACTTTTATTCCATTGTAAACATAGCCAAAAACTGAGAGTAATACAAAGAAAGCAAAAAATATTCATAGTAAAAAACCCATCCAAAATGGAAAGATATAGTCTTTCTCAATAGCACGCTATAAAAAATGGAACAATATGAAATTATGAGAAGTACGTTATCAAAAATGAAATAATATAGCACAAGCTAGATGACAAAAATCAACAACACACAAAACCCATGCAAAACAATACCAAAGACCACCAACACTTTTATTCCATTGCAAACATAGCCAGAAAATAGGAGCAATACAAAGAAAGCAACAAAGATTCACAGTAACAAACCCACCCAAAAAAATATTTTTTTCTCAACAGAGCCCTATCCAAAATTGAAACAATAAAGCCTTTTCATTAACACCCTATCAAAAATTTCCAAGAAGATTCATAATAACAAACCCACCCAAAAAAATACTTCTTTTCTCAATAGAACCTTGTCCAAAATTGAAACTATATAGCCTTTTCAACAACACCTTATCAAAAATGGAAAATATAGCCTAAGCTAGAGAAAAATAATCACCAATGCCTAGTGGAATGAAGCATAAAGTCTAACATTAGCTATTTTACTCAGTTGCAACCATAACCACCAAATAGAAGCTATAGAAACCCATAAAACCATAAGCACAAAAACCATGCAAAATGATAGCCACAAAATACAAACCGTAGACGAAATAATATTGCTTTTAACAAAAAATATACTCTTTTCTCAACAATGTCTTATCAAGAATTGAAACAATATAGCCTAAGTTAGAGAAAAATAATCAAGAATACCCAATGGAACCAAAGATAAATTGTATAACATTATCTATTTTATTACATTGCAACCATAACCACAAAATGAAATCCATAGAGAGAAACCCACAAAAAATTAACACTAAAAAACCCATACAAAAATATACTCTTTTCTCAAGAGAACCTTATCAAAAATTGAAATAATATTGCCTTTTCAACAAAACCTTTTCGAAAATGAAATAATATTGCCTAAGCCAGAGAACAACAATAAACAATGCTCAACTATATAATGTTAACTATTTTATTCTATTGCAACCATGACCACAAAATAGAAGCCATAAATCAAACAATATTAGTTGGAACACCGAACCACCGAAAAAAGTTAACAATAACAAATCCACGCCAAAATATACTCCTTCCTCAAGAGAACCTTACCAAAAATTGAAACAATATAGCCCTTTTAACAACACCTTATCCAAAATTCACAGTAACAAACCCATGCAAAAATATACTCTTTTCTCAACAGAACCTTATTGAAAATTAAAAGAATATAACCTTCTTCAACAACACCTTATCGAAAAATGAAACAATATAGCCTAAGCTACAAAACAATAATAAACAATGCCTAATGGAATCAAACATAAACTATATAACATTAACTATTTTATTTTGTGCCAACCATAACCACAAAATAGAAGCCATAAATCAAACAATATTGTTTCCAACGATGACCCAGATACAAAAACCCACAAAACATAGGCACAAAATGCCAACCATAAACGAAATAATACTGCTTTTAACAAACAATATACTCTTCTCTCAATAGCGCCTTATCGAGAATTGAAACAATATAGCCTAAGCCAAAGAAAAATAATCAAGAATACCCAATGGAACCAAAGATAAATTGTATAATATTAACTATTTTATTACGTTGCAACCACCATAGAATGAAAGCCATAGAGAGAAACCCAAATAATAATGAACAATGCCTAATGGAATCAAACACAAACTACATAACATTAACTACTTTATTTTGTTCCTACCATAACCACAAAATAGAAGCCATAAATCAAACAATATTGGTTTCAATAGCGACCCAAATACAGAAACCCACAAAACCATAGCCACAAAACCCATGCAAAACAATAGCCATGAAATGCAAACCATAAATGAAACAATACTGCTTTTAATAAACAATATACTCTTTTCTCAACAATGCCTTATTGAGAATTGAAAAAATATAGCCTAAGCCAAAGAACAATAATCAATAATACCTGATGGAACAAAAGATAAACTATATACCATTAACTATTTTATTACGTTGCAACCATAACCACAAAACGAAACCATAGAGAGAAACCCACAAAAAATTAATAGTAACAAACCCATGCAAAAATATACTCTTTTCTCAAGAGAACCTTATCAAAAATTGAAATAATATTGCCTTTTCAACAACACCTTTTAAAAATGAAACACTATAGCCTAAGCCAGAGAACAATAATCAACAATGCCCAGCTATATAACATTAACTATTTTATTCGGTTGCAACAATGCCCAACTGTATAACATTAACTATTTTATTTGGTTGCAACAATGACCACATAAGAAAAGCCATAAACCAAACAATATTGGTTTGAACACCAACCTAGATATAGAAACCCACAAAACACAAAAATTCATAGTTACAAACCCATGCAAAACCATAGCCACAAAATGTGAACCATAAACCAAACAATATTCATTTTTACAAATAATATAGCCTTTTCTCAACACCAGCTTATCAAAATTTGAAACAATCAACAATACCTCATCGAGAACCAAACTATATAGCATGCCACAATCTGTGAACCACAAATTAAACAATATCGCAAAGGGTTATTTCGATATGCACCTCTTCCTGCTTTGTTCAAACAGTCATTTTCCTGCTAGCTTTCCCTACGTTGCCTTATTTCTCAAACCCTGCAAAAAACTGCATAACATTGAAAAATTTATTCCATTGCAAAAATTCAAAAATTCATAGTAACAAACCCATACAAAACCATAGACACAAAACATGAATGATAAACGAGTGTTTTCTCAACATCAACCTATCAAAATTTAAAACAATAAACATTACCTTACCCAAAATCAAACAATATAGCCTGTCACAAACCGTGAACCACAAATGGAACAATATTGCAAAGGATTATTTCGATATCCACCTCTTCCCTCTAGATTTCCTACAAAAAATGGGCACCCTCACATAATATCCTCTGCCCACCTTCACAGAGGCCTTATTTCTGAAAACCTACAAAAAACTGCATAACATTAACAAATTTATTCCATTGCAAAAATTCAAAAATTCATAGTAACAAACGCATGCAAAAGCATAGACACAATATGTGAACAATAAATGAGTGTTTTCTCAACAATAACCTATCAACATTTGAAAAAATAAACACTACCTTACACGAAATCAAACAATATAGCCTTCCATAAACCACAAATTACAAATGGAACAATATCGCACAAGGATTTTTGATATCCACTTCTTCCCACTAGCTTTGCTACAAAAAAATGGCACCCTCACAGAATAACCTCTACCCACCTTCACAGAGGTCAAACAACATTGCATAGAACTTACACCCTCATAGAAGCTTACCCTCATCACTCACGACTTTGATAGCAGGTATAGAAACAAAATGAGACCCAACAATGCCTTATCAAAATCCTCATAGACATTCACTATGTTTCCCGAGGTTTGAAGCGACATGTGTTATTACAATCATCGCCAGTACATGAAAAGCATACAACAATTAATGTTGATGCGGACCAACATTTGATTTTGGTGGCCTTCTCTATCCACGTTGTGGTAAATCCGCCAACCTACTCCCAAGCGATCTGCCACCTTTTTCACGGCCACCAGAAGGCTCAAAAGCTTGGGAGACTGAAGAAAAAACTGATCGTCATTCGAACACATCCACCACCTTTTTTTACAGCATCCAGAAAGCTCAAAAACTGGGGAGGCTGACGAAATTTTTGAGCAAAGTTCACACAAATAGCCTATCGATTAATAAATAACAAAAAAAAAAAATCTAATAATTTATAATTATGAAAATTTATCATTTATTACATAATATATGTCATGCATTGCTTAATATTTCACACGTTTACATTTGAGAGGGGTTACACCCTTGTATGCTAAAATTTCAAATATTTTTAGGGTTATTATTTTTACCAAAAATAATGAAATGTAAAGAATATTAATAAAAACAAATATTTATCCCATGTAAGAGGTTATTTAATTGAAAATAAGTAAATTGGGTTTTCATAAATGAAATATAGTCAAACAAAAGAAGATGCATCTGTAGGGTTTTATGAGTCGTGGATTAGATAACAACCTATTTATTTCATGTCAGGTGCACAAAGTAAACACATATATTAAGTGGGAAACATTTTCATTTAGAATATGACAAAATATTCAAAGGAATGACTAAAAATTTGAGATTAGAAGAGTCCACAACATAAAGAAACCATACTCTAGCTCATAGACCAAACATATTATTTATTCTTTTACTAAAATTGAAGAGACAAAATAATCTTTCCTTCTTGTACAGTATGAGGCAATTGAAAACAAATCCCAAACAAGAACCCCCCCCTTTCTCATGAGAGGATTTTATAATATATTAAAAAAGATATATTGTTTAGTTTTGTAACTCCCTCTTTTATGCCCCTTTTTTTCTAATATTACATTTTTTTTAAAGTAATTTTCCTATATTTACAGTCTTTAACTCATTAAATTAAAATAATATAAAAATAAATTAATAATCAAATGATAAGTTTTAGCAATAAATTGACTAGTGAGTGATCATCATGACATTTTATGAAGAACATTACATGTATTGGCCATACATGGTCCTTCAATATGAAATTTACTAGAGCCTTGGAATTCATCAATATAACTATGTTCTATTGTATTTGTAATTTAATCGTGTGAGAATTCCAAAAGTACAATCTTAGAAAAATATTGCACAATATTTTCATTTTTTTGGGAAACTTCATTTTAAATACAACCTTTAGTATCAAGGGACATAGGCATTATCTATTTTATAACCCAAGATTTCTATTGAATATAATTCTAATGAACTCAAGTGAGGCCTCTTATTTTATATTTAAAAACACTTAATATATCTAGCTTCATTTCTCTTTTAACATATGTATCTATTTTGGGCAATAGCATTGTATAAATTATAGTTTGACACTCTCCAATCCTAATACTAAAATTAATAAATATATGCATAACATAAAAAACTAACAATTTGAAACATTTTAATGCCCCAAATCACTAGACTAATGATACACTTTGAATCAATATTGAAATTAAAATAATGTTTTTGAACAACATCTTTGTAAAACTTTTGAATATACATGACCATGAAACTACCTTTTAGACTCTAAGGATCCCATATCTACAACTACCTTGACGAGAGTATAAAATGTGTAATTCCAAGGGACCATATCTCTTCCATGTACTTTGTTAAAATGTAATTCATCTACATCTTTTAAGTTATCATATTTTTCATACATCCTACCCAAGTAATTTTTAATGAATGCATCTAACTAAATACCATTTTGATTATTCCTGAAAATAAAAATAGATTTAGCTTCGTATATGTAGGGTGCATCTATAAATATAGGTCCAATAAAAAAATGGTGCATGTCTTACAATCATTACATATAAGATAAGATAGAATCCTTGTGAGGTATTTATATCAAATAATTCACATGAAACTTCAATCTATGTGTTCACCTACCATGGTGGTTGTAACAATAATAACTAATAGCTAACCATACTTCTCCATTGTACAATTCTAGTGAAGTGGTTATTAATCACTAGTCCATTGGAATTAATCTCCATTATAAATTATGTAATCCTTCATTAATTCATACTATTGAATGAATGTCTTCATTTTTTGGAGCTCATAATAGATTCTTTGTGTTTCCATTTAAATGTATTTTTTAATGCAAGATATTATAATTTACTCTATGTATATATAAATATCCACTTTTTATTTGAATATCTGAGCCTTATATATATTGAGTCACTATATATATATATATATATATATATTTGAGCATTGTATATGTATATATGTATATATTTATGTATATATGTATGTATGTATAGTGTATATATATATATATATACATATATATGATATATATAAAAATGCTAATTTACCTATAAATATATTCTTTCCCATAACTCTAAATTTGAGATATATACAATTATGAAAGTAAATGTGTGTGTGTGTGTGTATTTTGATTTGTTGTATTTTTATCTCCTTGAGTCAATTTACTTATCTATGAAAATATTTATATTATTTAGCATAGTTCAAAGAAGAATATTTATTAAAAATTCTTGAGGTTGAATATTATCAAGCTTAGAATATTTGACAAGAAAATATGTGACATGAAAAACCAAAATGACTTATGAAAGAAATATGATCAAAGGGATGAAAACTATAAAAACTAGAAACACGATACAACCCAAGGATAAAACATATCTATATAGTAAATAATACATCATTAGGAGTGCATATTCACGAGTTATCAAAGCCATGGTCTACATGTGATTCTTATCAATCTACTTCCCTCTTTTTAATGATTCTCTCCCTCCTTGTCTAGGAGGGGAAAACTAATTTTCTACATCCACCTCATTGAACTAAACATATAGTTTAATAATTTTAATATCATAACATAATATACATCATTTAGGAACATCAGAATGATAAGAAATTCACACATACATCTTTCCAATCAACATGAAACTGGTACATTTTCCTTTTCCTTAATGTAATAAAGAAAAATAATCAGAGTATAAATACCCTTAAAACATAGCTTGGTATCATAATTATAAGAACTTATCGAATTATCCAACTTAAATTTAGTTAAAAATATCATAGTCATTTTGGTCCAAAAATGGGGTGTGTTAGTAACTAATAGGTTGTAGCATGAAGTTTCATGACAACATATCCTAATATGTATAAGATTACAACATGTATAAGTTACACTAAAGGTATGAATGATATCATTTTTTTCTGTATAAGTTTATTTCAAGACAAAAAAGATCTTAAAAATTTCTAATTATTTATAATAATTGGACCTTAGGAAACATTTGTATACATGTCCTTTAGCTATATGCATTTTTTTCCTTGAACTATTATTTCTAGTGATGAGTCTCTATTCCAATCATGATAATAAGTAAGGTGAAAATATTTTAGTAAAAAAATATAAAAATATATGCAAATCTGAAATAAATCTCTTAATAGTTGGATCAACATATAACATGAAGATGGCGTGCAAGTGCGAGGAAGTGCATGCAAGCGGGTGGGAAAACCGGAATTTTGAATCTTCTAACAATGGTGCAGGTCATGGAAGTGTAGAACTAGAGGAATCGTAGGGAGAATTGAAGCAAGATTTGACCGAAAAGCAAGGTAAGGAAGATAAGATTGTTTTGGATCCCAGTGGAAACATCCTGGTGGACCTAGGAGGGGATGCTGGTCTTTTTGAGATTTCTTCTCAAAGTACCAAAGGACTTCAGTGTGATAATACTAAAAAAGCGGTGGGGACTACTGGAGGAGAAGGAGCCAAACCTAAACAATGGTCATCTCTCTTTTGGGTCAAACCAAACGGAAAATCGGCTTTCCCTCCTGTGTGCAACATCTCTGAACAAGCAAAGTGTAATTTTTCTATCTCTATTCCGGTTTTGGTCATTGATCATAATATTTCACTAATGTAGAGTGTTGGTGGGAAAATTTATGGGGCCTAGACCTAATATTGAGGTGGTTAGGATGTTTGTGAAGAAAAAATGGAGAAATACTAGCCAAGTTCTCTTATTTACCCTACCTAAGGGTTATTTTTCTTTTGAGTTCTCCTGTAAGGAGGAAATTCTGGCTATGAGAAGTGGAGGTCCACTAATCTGGATCTTTCAGATTCTATTTTTCAAACTGTCGCTGTTTGGGTGAGACTTCCTGGGCTTCCTTTGGAATACTGTAATGTGGATGTTTTTAGTGGTCTAGCTAGCTCTTTTGGTGAGCTCCTGTCCATTGACCCAATGATGGCTGCTAGGAAATGATTGGTATTTACTAGAATATGTGTGGGTGTTTCCCAGAATGTGGATCTACCGGCGACTATTGAGTTCCATTATAAGTTGGGCACTTGGGCTCAAACTATTGAGTTTGAAACAATCCCTTTTACATGTTTCAAGTGTAGGAAATAAGGTCATTAGGCTAAGAATTGTCTACTTAATGCCAGCATGAATAAGGATAGGCCCCAACCCAAATCCAAGTCAGTTTGGCAAAAAAAGAGTGATGGGGAAGAGAAACAATTTAAAGAAAATAATTTTTAAGAAAATGAAAGGAGCAAGAGGATTGTTGTTGAAGTTATCTCCAAGAATAAAGATATGGTTGTGACCCATGTTGATCCAGAAAATATTTTGGCGGATTCCCACCAGCGAGATGTGGAAGATGAAAGGAAAAAAAATACTGATGGATTCTTGCAGAATGGTGAGGGAGATCTAGAATGTCTGATGCCTCGGGATAGTTGTCATGATACCATTGGCGTGGAGAGGGACATTGTTGAGTGTAGTCTAGATGAAATCCCTTCTCAGGATTTTAATATGTTGTTTGAAGATGGAAGTTTAAAGTTGGAGATTGGGATTCCTTTTTCTTCTCCGGCCTCTGGAAGAAGGGAAGAGTTTGAGCTGATTCTTGAGTCTGTGGAATCGCTAGAGAAGGGGACTAAATCTGTGAGGGATTCGAGCTAGAATGTGAAGTGTTTGAATGTGAATCTATCTCAAAATAGTAATGGGTTGATGGATAATCTTTTGTTGGACCAGAAAGGGTTTTATGTGAAAGATTGGGAATCTGGAAAGGAGGAGGAGAGTCAGGAAAAATCTGATAGAGAGGAGTTAAGCTCTAACAACAAGAGGAGGAGCAAGAAAAATATTTAGGTGAACACTCCAAAGGGTATCTCAACGAGAGCTAGAGCCAAGGAAGACTATGGAGCCATAAAGAATAGTCAGGAGAGAAGAACTACCCACTAGCATAGGGAGAATGTTAGCATGTAGGACATTGTGGATGGTTATCAGAAGACCATTCCTGAAATTTGTAATCTCACTCCAGGTAAGAGATGAAGATCATGTCTTGGAATATTCAGGGGATGAATAGCCTCCATAAGAGAGATGTGTTGCATAATTTTGTTAGAGATCATAAACCTAATATCTTATTGGTTAAGGAATCTAAAATTCCTAAAGAAAAAGTGGAAAATATTAAGTTATTTAAATTATGCGGGGTTCAGGGGAATAGCTCGGAAGGTGCCTCTAGAGGTATTGTCACTTTTTAGAATCTTAATCTTATCAAAGGTGAATTGTTGTTCGAAAGTATGAATCATGTGGCCACCAAATTTACTCATATTAGGGATAATTTTAGCTGGATCATGTCAAATATCTATGCCCCCAATAGAAGGGGGCCTAGAAAGCTTTTTTGGTGAAACCTGGCTGCCTTTCGTTATAAATACATTAACGAGATTTGGGTAGTTATGGGAGACTGCAATACTCCACTGTAGGATAATGAAAAGCTAGGAGGGTCCCAAATCAATATGGAAAGAAAAATGGACCTGGGTATGTGCAGGATCATCTTGGAAAAAACAAGCCCTTAAGTGGCAATAAAAAGATAGAAAATCAGAGTTAGACAACTTCACATAAAAATTTGAATAAGTTATCTATATTATTTCATAAAAATGTAAAAAAATGATATGTAGAAAATTGAATGTAGCTTCTAAACTACTAGACCTTTATTTTTAAAAAAAACTATTTTGTGAAAATTTGAAATTTCAATGCAATAGTATTTAAATTTCAGGGTAAAAATAAGAAGTAGGTGTCTGTCTGACCACCCTAACCACAATAAAATGATAATAATTTTTTATAAGCTTTTAGATTTAAGTAGAGGATTCACGTCTCGATGTGATGCATATTTTTTTATAATTTTTTTCCAAGTACATAATTAATTATGAATTTTTTATTACAACTTTTAAAAAATATAAAAGCTCGTCTGTCTAACCACCTTAACTTAGTCAAAAATTAATGAAATTAATTTTTTTTTTTAAATCCTATAGTATGCAAAGCATAGAATGTGACACATGTTTCAGATTCAAAAAATGTGATACCATTTGAAAGCTATAGATTTTTTTCAATCAAACTATCAATCAAGACTTTATTCATAATTCTAATAGAAAATGAATAATAATTATTTATTAAATTCAAAGTAAAGAATAATTTATATTGGTGGAAAGCTGATAATATCCTCTAAAAACCCTTTTCATTTCATCAATTTTGGGTAAAAAAAAGTCATCAGCCACATGGGCCATCATATGGCTTACATATCACCACTTTTTGGCCCATCATGATCCTACACATACCCACCTTTTGGGTTTCATCAACAATCAGGAGTTGATTGATTTAAAATTGTAAGGAGCATCATTTACTTGGTCTAATCGCAGAGTAGGTAAGGAGTTGATTCAAGTTAGATTAGACAAAACCCTAATTTCTGATCAATGGATTCTTTATTATTTTTTCTCTTTAAAAGCCATGTCGAGGGTGGGCTCTGATCAATGTCCTATTAGCTTTGTGGTGGATCCTATTGTGCCTAGAAGAAATATACCTTTTAGATTTGAATGGATGTGATTGCATCATCCTAAGCTCCATGATGAGATTAGGAAATGGTGGAATATTTCTATTTCAGGGATTGCTATGTTCAGGATGGCTAAAAAACTAACAAAAGTCAAAAACAGGATAAGAGAGTGGAATAAAGATTCTTTTGGTAATATCTTTAGAAGAAAAGAAGAACTAAAGTCGGATCTTAAGGAGGTTCAGGAAAGGATCCAGCAAGAGGGATGCACTTTGGAAACTAGAAAGAATGAAAATGGGCTTCTTGTGGAGATGCATGACATCATTAGTAAAGATGAAGAATATTGGAGACAAAGATCCAGGGTTCAATGACTTGCTGCCAGGGATAAAAACACCAGATATTTCCATATGTCTGCCCTAAAACACCGTGTTATGAATAGGATAACTTATATTAAGGAAAATGATGTTTGTTTTGAGAAGGAAGAGGACATTAGGAGACAACCTGTTGAGTATTTTAGAAATCTCCTTTCGGCTAATGATGGAATTAATCAAAATCTATAGGACTCTCTTTCAATGGTTATACCCAGTCTTGTTAAGGAGGACAAAAAAATGCTCTCTGCCATCCCATCGAAGGAAGAAATTAAGAGGGCTACTTTCTCTTTTGAAGGAAACAAAGCTCCTGCACCTGATGGATTCCCTATGTTATTTTTTCAATGGTTCTAGGAGATTGTGGAAGAGGATGTGGTGAAAGCGGTAAAGTAATTCTTTCGATTGAGATGCATCCTAAAGGAACTCAATGCTACCTTCCTGGATTTGATTCCCAAATGTCCTGGAGCTGTGAATTTTGAAGCTTTTAGGCCCATAAACCTTTGTAATTCTTTCTATAAAATTATTTCTTAAGTCCTAACTTCTAGACTTTTAACTATTCTGCCTTCCTTAATTTCCCCTCAGCAAAATGGCTTTGTTCCTCGAAGGAAAATTTTGGATCTGATTATTACTGTGCATGAAAATATTCATTAGCTTACTGTTTCTAAGATTGGAGGCTTTCTCTTGAAGCTTGATATCTCGAAAGCCTATGACCGGGTTGAGTGGGAGTTTTTATTCAAAATTTTGGGTGTGTTTGGCTTTAGCAATAGAGTCATTCATCTAGTTTGCCAGCTCATCTCTTTTGCTACTATTGTTAATTTGTTCAATGGATCTCCTTCACATTTTTTAAATAATTCTAGAGGATTAAGACAAGGTGATCGCATTTCCCCATATTATGTTTACTATAATGGCTGAATGCCTTGGGAAGAACCTGAATAGATTGGTGGTTCAAGGAGATTTGTTGGGTTTACACCCTTCGTCTAGCAATCTTGTTAGCTCCCATCAATAGTTTGTTGATGATACCATTTTTATGGGAAGATCTATAGTGGCCGAAGCTAAAACTCTTTAAAAAGTTTTGGATGACTGTGAGGGAGCTTTTGGTCAAAAAATCAATATACAAAAAAGTTCTACTTTTTTCTTCAATACCTCAATTAGAAAACAAATAGGATTGCTAACATTTTTGGGTGCAGAGTGGAGGTTCTTCCTTTAATTTACCTGGGATTTCCCTTGGGCCTTAAGACCTCTGACTCTTTTTGGAATTCCTTGGTGAACAGATTCAACAAAAATTTGGTCAGTTGGAAGGGAGCTCTTCTTACTCAAGCTGGTAATATTGAACTCCTCAAAGCCACTCTTCAGAACCTTCCTATCTATGCTCTGATTATTTTCAATATTCCTCTTAAGTATGTGGAATCTATTGAAAAAATCTAGAAATGCTTTCTCTGTTCTGGAGTTGAAGAAAGGAGGTGGATGCCCCTCATTGATTGGGACTTGGTTTGTAGACCGAAGAAGCTTGGGGGACTGGGCCTCAGAAGAATCAAAACTATTAATAAAGCTCTCCTTGCTAAATAGATATAGAGAATTTTCTCCTCAACTAGGGAATGGATGAAAATCATAAAAAGAAAATATTTGGCTAACATTGGATCTCTTAATTCATTGTTGGAGTCTCAGTGTCTACCCAAGGGTTCGTCTCTTTGGAATGATATCTTAAAAGGCAGTAATATACTTCATCTAGGTTTGGGTTGGAATATAAGAAGTGGAAATCTTGCGAGGTTTTGGGAGGATAGATGGATTTTGAGGGAACCTTTGGTTTCTTTTGATAGTTTCAAACATTGGGCGGATATTTGCAAGACTACTTTTGGATCCCTAGTTAAAGATTACTGGAGGAATGGATGTTGGGTGAATCTTTGTCAGATAAGTATGGATATTTCCCCTATCCAATCCTCCCTTATGGCTTTCAGATTGGACTTGAATTTTCAAGAGGACATCTTGGTTTGGACGACTTGTTCGTCAGGAAACTTCTCTGTTTCGTCGGTTGTCTCTTTGCTATCTTTTTCTCCTGGTCCTCCCCCATTTTGGGCCAAAGCTTGGTTAAGCTACTTGAACCCAAAGGTTAACATTTTCTTCTCGATCCTTCTTCAAAATAAGGTGCTTACGATGGACAATCTATGTAAGAGGGGATTTCAGATCGCTAACCATTGCTACCTTTGTAAGTGTGAAGCAAAAATGACCAATCATTTATTTATTCATTATCCCTTTGTGAAATCTATCTAGGATAGCTTCTACTCTCTGTGGATAATCTCCTGGGTGTCTCCGGGTACTATTAAGGATCATTTTATTTGGTGGGTGGCCCCATCCTCTAATTCGCATATTTGCAAGCTATGGTCCTTGAATTTTCCTTATATTGTCTGGTTTGTTTGGAAGGAGAGAAACAATAGAGTGTTAAGGGATAAGGAATCTTCAAAGAAACTCGTGTTTGATAAAAAATTTAGACTCACTGGGGAAAAATTTAATTTGGCTCCTCTTCAAGAAGTGGTGATGGAATTTGCGGTGCGTTCTGCTTATGACTCTGAAATAGCCAAAGCTTGGGAGATTAAAGGTGATATGTCCCTGGCTTCTAAACCTACAAAAAAGAGTCGGGATGGTGTCTTGTGGTATCACCCTCTTAGGGGTTGGATTAAAGCTAATTTTGATGGGGCGACAAAAGGGAATCCTAGATTGGCTGGGAGTGGAGGTGTGTTACGTGATGATAAAGGTATGTTCATTGCTGCGGTTGTTATTTCTTTAGGGAAGCAAACCAATCATTTAGCTAAAGCTTTAGGAGCCTACCATATATTATATTTGTCTTATAGTTTGAACTTTAAGAATGTTTGGATTGAGGGCTATTCCAAGAACATCATTGATTGCCTCATTGGTGTTTCCCCCCCATCGTGGATTATTAAGTATTGGATTGATGAGACTAGGGACACTTTATCTAAGTTTGATAAATTTAATTTCCCATATCTATAGGGAAGGGAATGGAGTGGTGGAATTCTTTGCCAATGAGGGAATAAGACAATAGAAAGGTGACATGGCAGAATTTCCAAGATTTTCCTGCTAACGTCAGGGCCCTTATCAACTATGATTGCACTCATGGGAGATAAGTTGCATTTAAACATGAATAAAGGTAAAGGCACCAAGTACGGCAATATTATAAGATTCGGTGGCAAAATCGTAATGAATATGACATATGGGTTGAGTTTGCACCTTTTGTGGGTGCTTTGGTTTTGATGCGCTCTCTTTAGTTTGCATCTTCTTGGTGTGGGTATTCAGAGTAAAATTCTGTCGACAATGGGAGGAAGCAGAAAAAGAGTGGAGCCTACTAGGTGCACTAAGAATTAAAAAAAATTCAAAGGTGTGGAAGAAAATTGAGAAGGGAGGGCTTCAACCGTTCATTGAAAGACTTCATGGGCTTGAACTAAGAGCTACTGATTACTTTATGAAGCACTGGAATAAAGGTGAGATGATTCTTTTTGAAAGGAAGGTGATTGTGGATGAGGTGTTGATTGGAGAAGTTACTAGTCTCCCTGTGGATGGTGTGAAATTTTACTAGGACAGGAAATTCTCAGATGAAGCTGTGATCAGTTTTTCAAAGATGGAGGAGGAAAATATGAGACTTGTTAAAGTCTCTAAAAGCTATTTTGATTCGAGTATGATAAATAAATATGGAGGGAGGTGCTCAAAGTCTTAATGGAATACATTACGCTATATGAGAGATTTACCAGAGTATATGGACCTATCATTTTGTTTTACTCAACCATTTTAGATATAAGGTTAGGGTTTCTTTCCCCTATTACTTGTTATGCTCCTTGAATGATAGCATTGAGGAGAATAGGAAAAATACTGATAAGAATCCAGTCCTGCATGCTGGCCTAATTCAGCTCATTTATGAGCACTTTAAAATTATGCCGATGGTTTCTAACCCCATCTCTGCCTCTGCCTTGGAGGTTTATGACATTGAGTCAAGCTCACTTGAGGATGTCAAGGGTTCGAACTCAGACTGGGTGGAAGATATTACTCCTCCACGTCTTTCCAGTCTGTTGGTAGAGAAGATAGGCCCAGCCCTCATGCAAACCTGAACCCTAATGACCTAGATTTTGAACTCGATAGGGATTTTCATGGTGATATTCTATATTTGGCTAGAAATGGTGCAATTAAAAATTTCAAAATTCTGAAGTGGGCCTTCCACAAAATTAAGGACCTAAACTTGAAAAGTAGAGCTCTAACTAGCAAATTGGAAATTCTAGAAACCAAAATGGCAGACTAGATCCTGGCTGAGCCTTTGTGGATGATGAAAGAGAAGATGACCATGGTGGACTACATCTAGGAAGAGGTCAAATTTACTAAAATCCTTAAGAAGGACGGGGAGATCCTAGTAAGAGAGGTTGAGAAAATTAGGGAATCTCTGAAGGCCACTATAGAACACAATCACAAAATTGTTAAGAATAACTCTATTTTCCTAAGAGCTTTGGTGGAAAAAATGGACATCACTTAGCTGACACTCTTAATTATGGATCTGGACGTTGAGAAGAACAAAAAAAATGTTGGGGATTTGGGCCCTTCAAAGAGAACTAGGGCCAACATAAAGAAAAGACAGGACACTGTGCCTTTGGAGACCCAGGTAGTTAGGATGGTGGCCCAGGATATCAACATCCTGGAAATGGAAGTGGTTGAGATCTTGAAGTCTTTGGGTTAGTCTTGTTTCTGTTTCTGCTATCGTTGGTCTTTTTCTTTCCTTTTATTGGTGTTTTTTTGCCAGCTACTGGTCTTTTCTATTTATCTTTTATTTGCAGCTTGTCTTGTCTGGGATTTACTATTGATCTATCTTTTCATGGTTTGTAAAATTTGTGGTTTCCGGTCCTTGTAAAACCTATTTTTTCCTCTATCAAAAACATATAACATTTTCTAGAGGCATACATTATAATAAGAATAAAATTGAAAAAAGTATAATAACACAAGACTTGCACAAAGAAACCCTTTTGAAAAAATCTACTAGAGAAAGAGGACATGGATATATTAGTCTTTAGATAGCATGGATATACCATCAACCCACTTTTTTTCTTTCTTTACAATATTATAATATACAACTTTATGGCTTCTATTATAAGCCTTTTTTAGTCATCATGGACTTCTACAATGTAACTTTTTAATCCTATTATAATATAAAGCATATAGTGGATCTACCGCTTTTATTTAATTTTTTTTTTATCAACCCACTTCCTCTCTATTCCATGAAAGCATTTTAAGAACACCTATGTACTTGTAAATATGATATCAAACTACTATCTCATAATTAAAATATATATGCAAAGAGAGAGACCAAATCATAAGTGGTTCATCTAAAAACTAGATACCAAAACATGATATCATATAAAATTTTCATGCCAACCTTGGAGGGAATCTATTAAGAATAGTAAATTTATTCAATGAGTCACCAAATAGAAAATTTAATTTCAAATTTATCTTGAACCCCAACTTTTTGACATCGTATATCCTTAAATGTATCACTCTATTATAAAGAAGATAACTAATTTTGGATCTTATCCATGATAATGAGATTCTCGTCTCCTCAATTGTAACACCTATAATTGGGAAAGGAGTTTAGCTACTCCAAAAGTAAAATATAATCGCCACTATAGTGTTCAACCTTCCTCTTAAATGCATGTGAAACCTAATATATAAATTTATAAGATAATATAATTAA
Organism: Sequoiadendron giganteum; assembly: GCA_007115665.2. Classification (NCBI taxonomy): domain Eukaryota; kingdom Viridiplantae; phylum Streptophyta; class Pinopsida; order Cupressales; family Cupressaceae; genus Sequoiadendron; species Sequoiadendron giganteum. The sequence goes on along the minus strand of CM021100.1, from coordinate 603,482,507 downwards.
AAATTATTTATCTAATTAAACCCTAGTTGTCTGACTACATCTTCCAAGAGTGTTGGAGATGCAAAAAATAGACATAAAATTTATGTTATGAAAAGCCACTCCAAACATTCTCCCATTTGATATTATAAAATGTAAAATAATTCCATAGGAAACATAAATGATTTAAGTAACAAATTTAAGGCTCATGGACTTCTTGCACCAAGAGAACTTATTTGTGCTTGTTTGTTTTATGAAGGAATACACACCATGACCAAACTTAAATGTAACAAGACCTTTTCATTATCTACCATCTCTTTTTCTTGAATACATTCATGTTAAGTGGTGGTACCTCATTTTTAGTTGGTTGTTCTAGAGGATAGTCTACCTTACTTCTTCTTTGAGCAAGAAACTTTTTCTTTCTATGGAAAATTTCTAGGTGATTTTTTTAGAAGAGGAGATTTATAGGTGAATGTAATATATTTTGAAGGAAATAGTTTGAACTCTCATTCTTCTCTTCAAACTAATTCTTTCATATTATTTTTCACACCAAGGAAGATCATAACTTCTTTTGGATGAACGGGTGATAGTTTTTCATACTACTGGAGTAGTTCTATTCTCAAAATCCTTTTATATGACTTGTAAGCAGTGATTATATTTAGGTTTAACCTCTTGATTCATTTCAAAATTATTCTACTAGATGTCCATAAGAAACCATTTGGCTAAATCATTAGCAAAGAAGATTGGAAGTTTTGTGCATTTTGAGCTTGATCTTGATTTTCAAAAATATTTTCATGAGGGTTTGCATCATTGTATATCTCTCTTAACTCAGATTTCATTTAATCTTCATTCAATATGTTTAAAATTATTTGTTACAATTTATAGATTTTCAAGTTTTACAATTTTGGCATTTTAGCTATATCAAGATTTTTCTCAATAGGTCATAGTGATCCTTCATAGAAGTTTGACTTAATAAGGAAACAATTGAACAAAAAACATAAGGAGTCCAAATCTACTTGCAAATTCATCTAATAGAGGTTCAATATGACCTAGTGGACATTTGTACCTTGGTAATATTAACAACAAATCTATTTTTTTAATCAAGATACCATATTCTTATTGAAAAGATAAATAATAAATTAATTAAACATGTTCAAGGGTAAATTAAATAGTAGTCTTTTAATGAAATATAATTTATATGTTATTTAAATTAAAAATATTTTTCAATTTACCTAAAAAATGTAGTTGGTATGATATTGAACATCTCAAAGGCTATTATAATAAGTAAACCAAAATTAAAAAATGAGAGAAAATTATAATAAAAAGACATAATTATAACCAAAACATAACCAAATAGCTAAAATTAAAAAACATAAAGTAAAAAGATCGTAATCATAAAATCTAGAACATAAACATCATTTAAAACATCTTGAATATATTTTTGTGCTCTATAAATAATTGTTTCCCTTGAATGATTAGAACATAAAAAATCTTATGAAAAAAAAAAAGATATTTTTTTCCATTGTTTACAAACCTTTTCCTTCTAATCAAATTTGAATATATTTATATTATCATTTAAAATTAATTTATTGTGATTCACGACATAAAGTAACCAACAAAAACATATTCTTTTTTAAAAAAAAATTATTCCACCTAGTTCATTTAAACAATATCAAATTTTTTTCAAAGTTTAAAAATGATTATGAGATTTATGGGTTATGGATCCACTATGTAACTTAAAATAGACTTATGTAACAAATTTGGGTGTAACTTGATTTGTGTCAAATTTACCTAAAATATGTAAATAAGAACTTTGAAAGATTGAACAAATATAGATTGTATTTTGCATTGAATAATTTTTTTATTTGTCTCCTCAAAATATTTTTGTCTAATTAAGTGAGAGGTGTCTCGTAGTAATACAAAAAGAATTATATATGACTCTATATAAAACATCTTAAGAAAATTAAAACTTAAAAATAATTTTTAAATAAAATAACTCAACAATTTAACGTCCACATACAAATTAAAATTGTTCTAAATTCTGTACTGGTTAAAAGGAGCCTTATTTTCAAGCCACAAGTCATCTAAAAATTAATATGAAGTATTTTGTAATCCCAATAAAATTATGTTACTGGAACATTTTCATATATTCAGACATGGTTCACAAATCCCTGAACAATAAACAGGAAGCTTTTCAAATAAAAAAAGATAAAACACAGTTCAATAACAATTCAAACATTGTGCATCGTCCCAATAGATGCCACTTGTTTTTGGAGGAAATAGGAAATAAAATGCAATTTAAATCACTGCAGTAGCATCCCATCCCGGAACACAGCCACTTTTGGATGATTTCTTCAATCCTATTCCGCTGGCATATATCAGTGACTGTAACTTCTCTACGTCTTGTTGGGTGATGTTGAAGGCCGTTGCCACACTTATCAAGGGAAGCTTCAATATCGATATACTGCTTATCTGCGGTATTCAGCAGAAAAGGATTATCACGCTCCTCAATAGGAAGTATGAAAAGACTGAAATTGAAACATATGCATTAAATATCTTACCAAAACACCAGGATTTTCGCTGTTGAGAGCAGCGATGAAGATAGCTTCTTCCTTTCCAACGTTAACCTGAAAATGCAATACTCCCCTCGGAAATACGGTGATATCTCCAGGCTTCAGAATATCAATGAATGTTTTACCTAGTTTAAGACGTCATGTATTTAGTGATTCTGCAATAATGAAAACTGGGCGGTGACTGAAATAAAGCAGGAGCAGGTTATTATACCTTGAGTGTCAACAAAACCAACTTGAAGAGGCCCTCCTGAGATTAGGGTAAGCAATTCTGAGGCTCGTGGATGGGTGTGCGGTAAATTCACCCCACAAGGAACCATCTTGAACATCGCAACTGCCAGGCCCTGTGATCTGCAATACCATACTCTGTCACTGCAACTGCACAACAAATAGGGTTTGGAATAATACTAAGTAATAATAGTGTTAAAATCTTACTGCACTGCAGGAAACTTGGCGACCGAGGTGATGGTGCGTATTCCTCCTGAGTCGACAACGACATCTCCATTAGTGAAAATGTCACGGAGGACGAAGGATGTTACCCCTGGAGCGTAGTCTACAAGAGGGTCAGGGTCTGATCCATAAACACCTGCATTCATAATACTAACAACTACTACAATAACAAATAACTTCATTCTGAATATTATGATCTTCCCACTCTCTGAAAGCTCACACTTTTCTTTTCAACGTGAAGGCTTGCATATTGATGAGGCCTACGGTTCGTGTATTTATAGGTGAGAATAGGGAAAAAGCTATCCAGCATATAATCTGGTCATTTGATCAGATTTTTTAATTAATTAAAAATAAAAATGCAGTGTTCTCTTTATTTTTAATTAATTAATAAATCTGGTCAAATAGTCAGATTGTATGTTGGATAGTCATTTGGGAGAATGAGAGACCTTTTTGGTTATGGATTATATTATAAATTATTAAATATGTTGGAGATTATAATCACAACTATCCCACCTCCGTACAAAGACAAAAGCTTCGCCATCAACCTCCAGTTAGAGGCCTTTTTGGTTATGGATTATATTATAAATTATTAAATATGTTGGAGATTATAATCACAACTATCCCACCTCCGTATAAAGACAAAAGCTTCGCCATCAACCTCCAGTTAGAGGCCTTTTTGGTTATGGATTATATTACAAATTTTTAAATATGTTGGAGATTATAATCCCAACTACCCCAACTCCCTATAAAAGACAAAAGCTTCCCCACCAACCTCCACTCAAACCACAATCAACCTCCAGTCAGACCATGTGCGTTGAATGTAGGAACATGTGTTTTTTGACTGTAATCCAACAGTCTAGATGGTTCTAAGACCTCTATAATTAGAGGCAGATGTAATGTGGTTACTTACTCTCAGATGAGTCCATCTCGGTAGAGCTGTAAGAGGGCTCCTGTAATGCTGGCTGTGTTGATGAAGAACTGAAGCTCAATTAGTCTTTGTAATCTTTATTCAATTAATATAATGTTTTTAACATGATATCAGAGCCAATGGTGAGCCGATGGTGAATCTGTAGGAGACAATCCTCATGTATTGACGCCATTGCTAGGAAGATGGAGATCATTGCTGTTCAGATCGCTGTTTGCTATTAAGGAAAAAAACTATTTTTGATTGCTGTTCTTGTAGGAGCCAGCCAAAGACCGAGCACAGTTTTTACAGCTGCAGCTAAGAAGGAAGTTGCCAGTCCAAGAGATTGTTGGAGTATCCCATGTTGGAGTTTGTAAGTGTAAGGAGCATACAAGGGTGAGCCACCGATAGGGAAGAAGAGCCGTAGCTGAGATTTCCGTTGCTATCTTGGAGATTGTTGGTTGTGCAGTGGACAGTGATGGTGTTAAAGATGGCTCTGTCTGCAGGAGCAAGCCGTTGGAGATCGTGGGTTTTATGAAGAAACTGCCGAAGCAGTTGAAGATATGTGAAGTTATGTTTTTTGAAATTGCTCGCCCAGAGGAGCCAAATCAAGGAGATCTTGATCAGGCCTACGGTTCGTGTATTTATAGGTGAGAATGAGAGGCCTTTTTGGTTATGGATTATATTATAAATTTTTAAATAGAGTATTGGTAAATGTCTTATATTATATGTGGGCAGACCTACATATCGTAAAGAAAACTACTTACAGACACGGATCTCCACCGAGTATATACAAATTTTATAATATGTAGGTAAACTTCATCTGTTCGGCTGTTTTAATCTTTAATATAGTTCAAAAATATTTTCTTTGAAAGTTTATGAGGATCGAGTGATTCAATGAAATAGGCTTTACCCACTTATTCTATTCAATAAAATTTTAAGGAACAATAAAGTTGTTGAGATATATTATTTTCTTCAAATTAAATAATAATATAAACAATTAATTATAAATATTTGCTTCATTTATAGTTGAGAAAACATTTTTTGAAGAATTATTTTTATTTGAACTTTCAAAAAAGTGAGTTTTATAATTGTATATATTGTAGACATCTAAAAATGATTAATGCACTTATTTCAATTCAACAACATTTCTCATCATCATCCCTCATCAATCCCTTTATCACTATTAATTAAAATAACATATTTCCCTTTTTAATTATATTCTTGAACTATTTTACCATTTTTCCTCATAACTATCAATCAAATGATTTTTAATTAAAACTGATTAATTCATTTATTTCAATTCAACATCATTTCTCATCATCATTCCTCATCATTCCCTTCATCACTATTAATTAAATAACTTTTACTTATTTAAGTAATGCATCATTTCTTCTTATCCACACAAATCAATTAATTTAACATTTATTCTTATCCACACTAATTAAATTCTCAATTTTTATCATCCACACAAATTAAATACTTTCAATTATTTAATTGAATTTTCTATTTATTCTTCCACTCACATTGATTAAATATTTTAAATTTTATTAAATCATGCATTCTTCTCATCCGATATAATTAGCTAATATTTCCATTTGACTTTTCCATTCCTTTTTAAAAAATAAATAAATATTTTATTTATTTTTAAAATATATTATTTTATTTGTATTCCTCCATCTCACTCACTTCCACTTCATCTACCCATGTAGTCAGTCATTTGATCCATATAGCCTCTTAACTCCACACCATAGCCTTTCATCCAGACACATGTCACGTGCATGTTCCTCATGATCTCTAAAACATTCACATTCATTGATAATCTCAATCATCCTACACAATTAATTGAATATTAGTGAAAGCTATAAAACCTTCATCTTTTGGCCATTCGATCTCTCCATAAATTTCACAAATCTTGCATCCATATTATACTCATTTTGCATTTAATTTTCTATCTGAGTTATGCTAAACTTATTGAGAAATCCACATAAATTCAAATTACAATAATCAAATTCTATTATGGAGAAAGAATATGCGTGATAGTGGAAGTAAATTAGTCAATTTAATTTGATTTGTAATCATGTTTGTGCTCATGATTCATTGAGCTAGGTTATTTGTGAAAAGAAGAAAAATAGGTGAATCAATGAAAATAAAGGGAAATAGGGTTATGATCGACCTATCTTCCTCTATTTCAATTGGAAATGAGATCCACATAAAGAATTTATTATCAACCCTTAGGTGAATCAAGTTAAAGTATGAGCCCACTTTAATGAGAGTATGTATTTATAGGTCATGAGTGTTAGGTTGTCCTAGATTTGGATTGATCAAAAGACTATGTATTTATAGGTGTTTATCAATTTCTCAAAAAATAGATTCCAAAAGAAAACAATTACATATGAAACTTGAATCATTAAAATACGACCAAAAACATATTAAAATTTTGGATCTAAGACTTAAAGAGGTCCCATTCACTATTGGGAAAATGGGTCCTGGCTCAAAAGTCTAGGAAAATTTCATTTTGGGGTGGTTAAAATATTAATTACATTAATTAAATATAGCTTTCCCTAACAAAAAATGAGAAAAATATGGCTTTGAAAAATTAGGACCATAATTAAGTCCAATTAATTAAGGGACAAAAGGTATACAATTTACTACACTATATTTAGCCCCCACTTTAGCGAGAGTATGAGCCCATGCTCAAACTCACACTAGAGTACACAAAATATCCGTCAAGAGAGGTTCAAGTATATAAATTAAATAAAGATAGGATGACAAAGATCAAGGAGGTGGCCAAGCCCCTAGGATCGAAGATCCCACATGTGGCAAACAAATATAAGGAAAATAGGGACACACAAGATGTGTAAGACAATATACACAAGCATGCAATCTTAAATCTAATGCAAAAAGGAAAAAAAGAAAAAGGATAGACTAGCCATTGTTGCGTTGTTGTCCATAAGAATTTTCATAAGTGAAACCTGTTGTCCACTATGTGAACAAAATATATACTCATGGGCTAGTGAAAATCCACTGTTCATTAGGTGAGGAAAAGTGACGAGAAACACACACTAGTTCTACAAGGTGTGCACTCATAAAAAAAAGGTGGCACATGGGTAAAGTCATCACAAAAATCATGTACCCATAATTCAATGCCAAAAATGATTAATGCTAAAATGAAATAATTCCAATGTATGCCCCCACTTTAAAGGAATTTCTAAACACCATATTGTGAGTGATTACTTTAAAGTATAAATGATATATGCCAATTGATACAAGGGAAATGGGAGTGTATCTGGAAATCCTTATGCCAATTATATGTTTCTAAGTAAATTTGCATCATGAAAAAGGATGTTTCCCCCACATGCAATCCAAAGATAACATATTCGGGATCCACGGATTCAGAGTCACCACATGTCTTTGCTATAGTGATATAATAGAGCTTGGAACTATCATCACTCCCCAAATACCTTATGGAATAACGAACACAAAGGATGAATGACACATAGAGAGACAAAAGACAAAACATTCTTTAGGTCAACATGGAGGAGACCTAAATGTCTCCATGCATTGTATCATCCCCAAAAGGAAAAAACAAGACAATGAAAAGATATTTTTTATGAAAAAGAGAAGGATGTAGATACGAGTAGAAGAATATCACAACAGATTTAATTCCTTTGTATCCTTGCACCAACAAAGAAACAAGAGTCATCCAAAGAAAGCTCACAAACATAAAGACATGCCAAGAAACACAATACAAGGGATCACATTACACACATGCAATCAAAAAGAACATATAAAGAAAAAAGCTAGTATGATACGTGTGAGCCAACCTAAAGAAAGTTTCATGCATCCCAATCTTATTTATTATATGTGGAAGGTGGATAAATAGCCAAAGGAGCAACAAAAAGTGTCATACTAGGACAATCACTAGATTTAACACATGGTGATGCACGTTTTTGAGGAGAATCATCATAGTTGCACCCATCTAAGTTCATGGAACAGGAAAATAACAAATTTAACTCATTACTCACTTCCTCATCAATCTTAACAATCTCATCATCATCATCCAAGTTAATCATAAGGACCTTCTAACGACAATATCCATTGTATGCTCATGTTTTTGTTGTTATGAAGGTGGAGAACCATCATGCCTTGTTTGAGTTAGTTTTTTGATCTTGGTTTTTTGTTTTTTTCTAATTGATGAGAAATAGAATGATGTCTATGCGTATACTCTTTAGCAATTCAATTTCTTCTTGGGTTTTTTTCAAGTTGTGGTGGTTTAGGAGTGGGTTTACCAACCATTAGTTTTTGTTCTTCCTGCAAGGGAGGAATGAAGGAACCAACAAGGGTTGGGAGACTGTTGTCTCATTAGGTTTATAAATTTGTTTGATCCTAGGAGGAACCAAAGGAGTTGTATTGTTATCTTGTGTTATCTTTTTATGAAAAAGAGAAGGATGTAGATACGAATAGAAGAATCTCACAACGAATTGAATTACTTTGTATCCTTGCACCAACAAAGAAACAAGAGTCATCCAAAGAAAGCTCACAAACATAAAGACATGCCCAGCTAGTATGACACATGTTAGCCAGCCTAAAGGAAGTCTCATGCATCCCAATATTATTTATTATATGTGGAAGGTGGATAACTAGCCAAAGGAGCAACAACAAGTGTCGTACTAGGAAAATCACTAGGTTTAACACATGGTGATGCAATTTTTTGAGGAGGATCATCATGGCTGCACCCATCTAAGTTCATGGAATAGGAAAATAACAAATTTAAATCATTATATACTTCCTCATCAATCTTAATAATCTCATCATCATCATCCAAGTTAATCATAGTAGGAGGTCTAATGACAATATCCATTGTATCCTCATGTTTTTGTTGTTATGAACATGGAGAACCATCATGCTCTGTTTGAGTTAGTTTTTGATCTTGGTTTTTTGTTTGTTTCTTTTCTTCTAATTGATGAGAAATAGAATGATTTCTATGCATATATTCTTTAGAAATTCAATTTATTCTTGGATGTTTTTTCAAGTTCTGATGGTGTAGGAGTGGTTTTATCAACCATTAGTTTTTGTTCTTCCTACAAGGGATGAATAGAAGGAACCAACAAGGGTTGGGAGACTATTGTATCATTAGGTTTGTAAAAATAATTGATCTTAGGAGGCACCAAATGAGTTTTATTGTTATCTTATAGTCTCTTGTAGGGAATGTTTGGGTTAATTATATTGGAATTTTATTCATTACTCAAAATGGATTCTTCTTCAAGCATTATTTCATCAATGATAGGTTGGGGAGGAGAAAAAATCATCAACTTAGGAGCATTTCTAAGAGATAATTATTCTATGCACTTTGTCTTTAAATTTTGATAGGATTTGAAAGGTTCCATAGGTTTGGGCCAAAAAAAATCCAATGAAAAGTTTCCACATGAAGACAAAGGATTAAAACCACTATGATGCATAGAGAAAGTTTTATTTCTAAATGGAAAGTTCAAGAATTGATGAATTATCAACGAGATAGCATCCATGGAGCATAGCCATGGATATCTTAACTTCACATAGAATTGATCTAACATTGGGATTATGGAGAATGAGACATCTAATTATTTTGGTCAAAATTTTAATGAAAGAGTGATTGAACCTATCATAGGGTTAGAAAAACCATCATGCATTTTGATCATTGTTTTTAATTGTTCATAATAATCTTGGTAAATATCATGCACAAATAATAATTCACCAATGATCACATTCTCTATAAATATAGGATTAATTAATATCCCATTTGTGGTATTGTCATTGATTCTTCTCGCTATGTAGAGAGTACCATCGGTTGTATGCTTAAGTATATCACTATGTGAGATATCAATATCCATAGATAACTTGGTTTGGCCTTTATGAGGTTTAATGCCAACGAATCTAATCATGGTATGTAGATCATCTTCATTACCACTCTTGTCACCATTAGTTACATCTTGTATGTTGTCAAAATTCATCGCATCATTCTTAGTATCACTACCTTTAACAAATGAGATTGAGTGATTTAGGATTGGATTGTTGAAGATTTGAAAATTTTCATTAGGTGCCCGACAATAGATTTATTTCCTTGATTATTAACTTTGCCCAACTAGATGTGATAAGAATCAATGAGGTCTTGCACTAAATTTTTAAGATTCCTACATCATTCCTTATCATGTCCAACTTGTCAATGATATTGAAAAAAGGTATTGAGATTATGGTTTGGATGTAAAGGTTTACTAGTGTCAAGCACTCTAATAGTAGGTAAGGTGATTAAGTTTTTTCTCAGCAGTTGTAACATGATTGAACAAAGGGTATCAGGTACTGGGGTGAATTTCCTATTATTTTTTATAAATGGGTATGGATTCGTTGTTTTTATGGCAGCCACTTGAGGTTCAACATGATGGGTTGGTTGAGGTCGAACTATCTGTATAAGCTCTTGTTGTTTCTTGAATGGTTGAAAATTGTTATGATGCACAATTTCAGATTTTTCAAGATGGGTTGAAGAAGTCTTGTCTACACGTTGATTACTTGAGTTTTGATAGTCATAGAGAGTTGTGAATAAGTGTGTAATGGAGGGAAACTCCATCATCCCAAGATTTTCTTAAATATTTATTTGTAAGTTATCAATGAACATCCTTTGAAGATCAACATTAAGAAGCATAATGTTTATTTTTGAGTAAAGTAGTATAAAATGAGCTATAAAATCAGTGACCCTTTCATCTACTCAGTGTTTACATTGCATGAGATCAAGTAAAGCCATCTTAGGACCAATGTGCACTTTGAAATGGTTTAGAAAGGAATCAAAGAGATCATTGAATGAGTTGATTAAGTTATTTGGTAAGGAAAAAACCATCCCAAGTCTTTATCTTTCAAAGACCTAGGAAAAGTTTTAGCCAAGAGTTTGTCTTCAAAAATGAACTCAATACATAGGTTTATGTAAGCGAAAACATGGTTTTTAGGATCTCCTTTACCATAATATTTCTCAAATATCCAAATCACTTTACCTTGTGACATTTTTGTTCTCAATATCTCCAATGATAATGAGTTTCTTTTTAAATATTGTGAAAGTGAGCAATTTTGATTTTGGTTCAATGTTGCTATTTATTGTTGGAGGGTTGTGATATTTTGCAAAAGTTGGTTTATGATGGAATCATTGGTTGTGTTTTGAGATGGATGGGAATATGGTGGAGGTTTATACGTGAAAATTGGGATGACAAGTGAATTGTAACTTTGTGAGAGTCATGGGGTTTGGAGATATGATATCTAAATTCACAAAGCTAAAAGGATTTTCAGTAGAATTCCCAAAGTTGGTATGATATTGCTGGTTGGTTACATTGTTTTAGTGAAATTTGAATTGGTATATGTAGGAATAAAGGTGTAGTGTATAAAAATGTATCGATTTACATTTTGACACTTGTTTGGGTCCTCCCTACTAAAATTAGGCTTCTTTATGCCTTATTTCATCTTATTTTGCATCCACAAGACTTATTTAACACATTTCTCTAAGGATAATCCTGACATTTATTAAATAACCAATCATAATTCATGATTTTGGGTTATGTGCTCCACATCTAGTGATTTGGGACTCATACGCCACCTTGGGAATATGGGTCCCACCTAGGTTTCGGGACCTAATCCTGGATATGACATTGAACTTAACAATCTGGAAATTTGTGTCTCAAGCTTAGGCTACTAGGAATCATATGCCCCAAATGGCATATGAGTCCTACTTTAGCTTGGACCTATTTTGAATTCAATTCTTGGTGGGATTTTATTCTTCTAGATATGATTTCATCTTGTAGTGTTGTAATTTTGGGAAATTTGGCATAAACAAGTAAAAATACAAGGTTATTTCACATATTTTCTCCTAACAAGATCTAGCAAGTTTACTAGCCATCAAGCTATCATAAGATAACTTTCAAGAGAGTTTACAAGAGCATGCAAGAGCTGATTATCAAGCATTTGGAGCTATATTAAAGATTCAAGCATCATGTCAAAGTCATCATGCTTCATGTGTGTTTTTGACCTAACATTTGTGATGTAAGTTTCATGATTCAAGTAAGCATTCAAAGACATCATCTCATATCAATAATCAAGATTCAAGATCTACATTCCTGCTAGCCATCTCATACAATATTACAGCCTTTATTCCAAGGTTTTGGTGAGTTGCAAAATTACATATTGGTCATTCATCATTCCTACATGCTTTTTTATTTCATTTCAAGGTTTGATTACCAAAATAGGGTTTGACCAAGGAAAACCCCTATCCACTAACAAATCAACATTTTTCTCCCTCTACATGTTTATTTGCAGATCTAGGTTTTTTGAGACTTGAAGATCCTTTGAAGAAAAAGTTTCAGTATTGAAGAAATTTTTCAAAGTTGTCAAGAAGTTTCATCTTCATGAAAAGTTACCTAGAAGATAGAATTCAAAATTTCAGACTCAGAGATCGGATGGGAGAGAAGCTACTAAAGATCACTCGAGGATACCAGAGTTTTAGCTAGACCCTAATATTGGGACTAAATCACTTCCTTGGGAATGAGTCCCATTATACCACATTTCAACAATTTTTTGTAGATCCTGGTTTATTAGTTGTAAATTTTAGATTCAGCCAAAAACCCTAAACTAGGACTAAATCACCCAATCTGGCGTATCAGTCCCAATTTACATCAAAAGTTATGATTTTGGGATTACTAACCTTGTTTTGTACAACTCTATTCTTCGAGGAACTTCTTTGTTTAACCCTAGTTTGTTAAACCTGAGCCTATTAATCACACCTAAGGAAACCTTCTAGCAATCTCTTTTCCTAATGGGATCATTAGGTTGAGATCTCTAGGGTGTCCTTGAATAAACTGAGTGAAATAGGAGGGACCTACCCCTTATGTGTGTTCCCTAAAATGTGGAGAACACCCTATTTGCTTCAATTCATTTTGGTGAAAAGGTATGTGCAAGATCATGATGGACCAAAAAGTGGTGATATATAAGTGATATGATGGCCCATGTGGTTGATGACTTTTTTTACCAAAAACTGATGAAACAAAAAGAGTTTTTAAAGGAGATTCTCATCTTTCCATCAATATAAATTATGATTTACTTTGAATTTAATAAATAATTATTATTCATTTTCTATTTGAATTGTGACTAAAGTCCTAATTGATAGGCCGATTGAAAAACATCTATAGCTTTCTAATGGTATCACATTTTTGAATCTGAAACATGTGTCACATTCTATTGTTCGCATACTATAGGATTAAAATAAAAAATAAAAAAATCATGAAGTTTTGACCAAGTTAATGTGGGTAAACATACAATTTTTTATATTTTTAAAATTTGTAATAAAAAACTCATAATTAATTATTTACTTGGAAAAAATTATAAAAAAATATGCATCACATCGGCACATGAGTCCTCTACTTATATCTAAAATATTATAAAAAAATATTGTCATTTTATTGTGGTTAGGGTGGTCAAACAAACACCTACTTCTTATTTTTTCCATGAAATTTAAGTACTACTGCACTGAAATTTCAAATTTTCACGAAATAGATTATTACATTTTAAATAAACCTAGTAGTTTAAAAACAAAATTCAATTTTCTACAAATTCTATTCTTACATAGTTTTGAAATAATATAGATGACTTATTCAATTTTTTACGTCAAGTTTCCTAACTCTGATTTTTTAAATTTTCATTGCCACTTAAGGGCCTATTTTTTCCATGATGATCTTGCACATAACCAAATGAAACCTTTGAACACTTTCATTTATAATTTGGAGTATATTGCATTCCTAGATCTATCTTACATTAACTCTGCATTAGATCTTGCATCTAACAATTTTTATTTAGCGCTTCTAAACTTTACATTAATGAAAAGTGCATATAGGCTGCATTTTTCCATCTCAATGTTGAAATGCACAAGACAACTGAAAGGGAGGGAGGGAGGCAGGGGGGTTAATCAGTTGTACCAAATTACTTTTACTTCTAACCTTAATCAATTCTAATTTAACTTTAATTTGTTATTAAGTATAAACATGAAATGCAGATAACAAAAGAAAACAATAGAGACACCAAATTTATGTGGAAAACCTAATGAGGGAAAAACCACAGTGAGGATCAACTCACAATATCATAGTAATGCAATACCAGATACAAAGAATCACTACTAGAGGGCTCACTACCCAAAAAGGACTCACTATCCAGATACAAAGGCTAACTACCTACAGATAGGACTCACTATCTAGAAGGAGGCTCATTGCCTACAAACAAAGAAAGACAATAGAAATTCCACAACAACAGGTTCCACACATTTGTAGCTTGATCAAAGGATTATAGACACAATCAACTCACTGCTTTCAGGAATCTAACACATCAAAGTACCGATGCCTTGATTCAATTTCACACACTCTACTTTTCGCACACTTCACACACATTACTGTAATTCACAACATCTTGGCTTGTATTTATTCCATCTTCTGATCTTGAAAACTTTCTCCAAGGTCAGCTATACATCTTTTATTTTAAAAATTCAAATTAGGTCAGTTACTCAACATTCCCATGATGGATAAGAATGAGAGTGGACCAATTACATATTTAATTAGGACCCAAACAACTTCTTAGAACAATCACACAATTTTGTAATCGATCCTTATTCTCCATGTAACGTCTAAACATTGGGTCGACCAAACCTAATTAAAACACAAAATAAATTTCAAGTACACACATCCACAACAAGATGATGGCACATGGAACCCACCACATGCTTCACCAGACACTGAAACACTTCTTAGAAACCTTCAGATACATCCACAAGAACTGAAACATTTTTTATACATAGAACACTCATCCAAAATCCAATCTAACCGTGCAGACACACATAGTAGCTCTAGAGCAAGCCTTTCAAACCATCAAACCACAAGGAAATTTTCCAAAACATAGAGAATATCAAAATTCACCTTCTTCCAAATCCACAAGATCTGAGACAAACCACCAAAAGACTACGGAGTAGAGACATGTCTCCTAGTCCACAAACAAATAGTTCTGCCAAACTGTTTCATACACCGATGAACACATCTTTCACTCTCCATAAACCTAGAAGCTAAAACTCAGCATATATTATCCATTGAATCTCATAAACAATACTATAGATCAAAATAGGCATAGGATCAATACAAAAGGAATGTAGAGCACATTACTGAAGCACATTCAAAACACACACACAACACTATCTTTATTGTTTATTAATTTTCTTAAAATCACTTGACATCAACACATCTGTAACACCATAAATATAGCTCCATGTACTCTCAATTTTTTTAGAGTATCTCAACTATACATGTACCACCTGCAATCACTCTAAACTATGTTGACATCAATGAAAACATTAATGGAAACACCACCAAACACATTCATACTTGCAACAATCTCCCCCTTTGTCATTGATGGCAACACATGATGTGAAAAACATCAAAGACAACATACACACTCTCCTTCTTCTTCTTTCCTTTCATTTTCAGATTAGATAACCTTTACAACATTTCTCCACTCTCTTTTCCTTGCAAGATTTTGTCTCCCCAGATTTAAATAGGCTTTTTCACATGACTCACTCTCCCCCTTTGAAATCAATGGAAAAGAAAAGTTCTACATGAAATTTTTTTCATATAAATCTTTGATCACTCCCCCTTAGGAGTGCATCCACATCTCATACTGCAACAATGATACCCTCTACTCCCCCTAAGGAGTAGACCACAATCATCAGTCCAGACAAATGAAGAGTCTGTAGATCCACTGGACTGATGCACCTCCATGTGTACCTAGTTTAAGGAAGGAGGATTAGTAACCCCTAACATCCCCCTGAGATACTCAAAAGTATCCTTCGAAAGAGCCATAATAAATATATATGCAATTTCATCCTTAGTAGACACATATTTAATTATAACTTCATTTTCTAGTATCTTCTCCCTCAAGCCTTGGAATGTATCACCAGATTCTTGAAAATGTTTATAGAACTTGTATTATCAGAAAAGATAGGGATAAGCTCATCATGTTTCTTTCTTAACCATGAGACCAATCTTCCTCAAAGAAAGAATGCACCGCCACTTGTACTCTTCTGGTCATCTACACAACCAACCCAGTTTGCATCAGTGTAGGTATTCAAGGTGAAATCAGTATCCTTAGGATACCATAGACTGTAATTCAGAGTCCCTTTTCGATATATGAATATCCTCTTCATAGATGTAACATGTGTCTCTTTAGATTCTTCTTGAAATATGGAAAACAAGCATAATGCATGCATGATATCTGGTCTAGTAGCAGTAAGATATAGCAGTCCACCAATCATAAATATGTACATTCTCTGATCAACTTTAGGAGAATCATCATTCTTACTCAGTTTGCATTCGTTTATCATAGGCGTACAAACTGGTTTGGAATCATCCATTGCAAACTTCTTCAACAATTATTTAACATACTTAGATTGTGAAATGTGAACCATAAAAAATGACAGAGGGGAAAGATCCACTCTTGTACCTCTAGGTTTTTGCACCTAGGAGGAAAGAGGTCTTTCTTTCACACCTTTTCAATTTAGAGTTCATTCAAAGTGGGATTTAGGGCCTTAATGTGATGTGTGTGGAGTTCCCTAAATGCTAGAAAACTAGAAATGCAATGATTTATTCAATGCTAAACTATTGAAATACAAAGTGCTACAAAACACATAATGATATGAAAACATATACAAAATGACCTAATAATGTACACTCAAATATACAAAAATGGAAAAGATAGAATGTGTGCACTTGAGATTTGAAGAGGAATCTAATGGAGGTCTGGAATGGTGATGAAAGTGTTGCAAAAGCTAAAAGGGACACTTGTACAAATTTGGGCGACCTAGTCCCAGGTTTGACAAAACTGGTCTGGAGCCTGTTTCTGCCAAATGGGTGTCTGGAAATGTGAAAATCACAGAAAGACCTATCCAATGGGATTAGGTCTCCATTGTTGGCAACTTAGTCCTCTTCAGGATTTTTGGAATTTCTAAAGGAGAAAGAGAAGCCCTCGATTTGCACCTTGGTTCTTCATAGTTGTCCACTTCAAAAACTCTGATATTAAGGCTTGAAAGTGACTTTAGGTGAATGTTGGGACTTTGAAAGAAAGCAATGGGCCTCAAAAAGTTTTCAAAGCCTTCAATGATCTTCAAAGTACCTAAATTTGCAAACACACAAGGAGAGAAAGAGAAAAATGTTGATTGTTAGGGATTAGGGGTTTGCCTTGGTCAAACCCCTTTTAGGTAACTAAATGAAAATGAATAGAAATAATGTAATGAAAAATGAAACATGAAGTAATGGAGTGAGTTACGATACCATGATGAGATATCTTGTGTTGTTGCAGAAATCATGTAACGCCCCGCCACGCAACCCTAGAGGAAGTTGCAATTAACTACTTAATCGAAATAATTTTTTATTTTTTTTAAAAGGACAAATAATAAGTGAGTTAATTAACTTAATGACAACAACCTCTAAGGTTACGAGACAAAGGTTATATAGAACCTCAACATAATATGAATTAAAACTACGACAATTATTTAATCATTAAATTAACACATACATTCCAAGAAGGTGAAACAATAACAAACATAAAATAAGTCTTTTGATTTAATTAATCCATTCAAAACCAAAAGATTATAGTCTCTCATTTCCCGAATGAGGCAAGTCCAATAATGTAAGGTTACAATTACAAATTCCACCTCATAACAAGAGGGGTAATGATAATAAGAATAATGGAAAGGATAACAAGGAAGAACTGCAACAGAACAACCACGAGCTCTCCAACACGAAGTCTCACCCACACGAACATGAAGAAAGAGCCCAACGGTTAAAGTGCACGCCACCCAACCAAGTGGAACCCAAGGGTCCACCCCCCGTGCTAGGAGATAGTAACCAGAATCCCTAGACAAGCACGACTACCTCAAGACGTAGACTAACATAAACAACATGGATGAGTACAACATAGTCACTCACAAAAGTTACATTGCTTCCAGAATTAAAACAATCAACTGCGTCACTGATGCGAACATACTGACGACCTAGGGAAACTATCATCACATTGTTTCATAGGTTATCATGGTAAGTCTTCCTAGGCCCCAGCCCCCAAACTGGGTTATCCTGGTAACCTCTAACGACTCCCGGCCCCTCATGTAAATCAATGCGGAATCAGTTACCTTTCGTAGTGACAAGGTAACGATCTTGCCATTCCAGGCCTTCTCGTCTCAACCCAAATCTTTACAAGCCCTTGCATGCATGAGCGAGGCATTATTATCTTATTAAGTGTTTGGTGCTCCCAACAGATTAATTTAGTTATCCTGGCACCACTTCGTGTGTCGGCCCTTGTTACAAGCCACTTCCCTATGACGACACATGGAACAACTCCACAATCCCAAGGATACTCAATGTGACACACAACAAAGGTGTTCCAACCACTCCGACTCTAAGAGGTACAACATAGAACAAGGCCACTCCCCTACAAGGAGACACGGATCCCATAATCCGCACTAATACCAAAAACACAATACATCCCCGTTTGTGGAAACCGAGTGATAATTGACCACATACTACATTCTTCCCAAGGTACAAAATAGGTTGACAACCTGACACGACAACCACCAAATTGAAAACTCAACTGGAAAACTTGTTAAGTATAAGACTCACATTTCCCAATAACATGCACATAATTCAATGTAAAGACAAGAAATAAATTCTACTTCAGGTTCACTAAACCCATTTTCTCATTCATATTCAATAATTTGCCACATTTAATAAATCAGGAAGGGAATAAAATACAACTCCAATGTTTCGGTTTTACTGTTGTTCAATGATATATCTACGTTTCAACAATAAACATTTAGAAGAATAAAGGGTCTATATAAAAGAAACATTTGTTAACTATTCATGTTTAACCTTTCAATATGACATTGATTCAATACTAATATTTAAAGGTACACCATAATAAAAATAAATAAAACTATTTAATTAATCATTTAATTGATTATTCGATTCCCACCTTAGTCCAAAATACCCAACATTATATAATTCTAAGATGTATTATTACTATAATATTATAAATATTAATTATATGAAATATAATTATTAATATCATAATATTATAAATAATAATAAAATATTATATTATATTAATATTTTAATAATATATATATATACATATATATTATAATATTAAATATTATATTAAATATTAAATATATATAATATACATACACATAAAAAAATATATTAATATAATAAATACTAATGAAAAGTAATAATAATAAAAAAAAATGAAAATTAATAAAAAGCATCTTAAAAAGAAACCAAAGGGCGAAGCCCTAATCACTATGGCCGCGCCTCCCTGGCAGCTATGTAATACACACAGCCACCCCATTAATGGGGCGACTGTGTGTAACACACAGTCGTCCATAGGCGACTGTCGGCAGCTGTTAGGTGAAAGGGACGTGGGTGGGGTGCGGCAGGGCGCGGCTCCCCTCACCCGCCTCCCATGGGTGTGTGGTGGGGTCAAACCCCCTGATCTCCCCTCCACAATATTTTATAAAAAAAAAAATTTATTTCCAGAAAGAAAACGTGAGAACCAAAACAATTCACACCAAACGATTCGGTTTTTTTAAACCCCCAAAAATTAATAATAATATTTTAATTTCGACTGTCATTTTCCAGAATGACATTTTTTTTATATATATTTTTTTTTTGTCTTATAATTTTTATTTTTTTCAATAGAAAAAAAAATCAGGATTAACAAGGTAGGGCATTTTTTTCAATTTTTTTATAAAATTTCGGAAAAGGTTAACCATTTTATTTTTTTGAAATTTTGACCAGCATAACTTTGCTATATGATTTTTTTTTGCAAATAAACCTTAACTTAACTATGTTCATCTATCAAAACAAATTATGATTTAACCTTTCATTTATACATTTGAAGGCCACAAGAAGATGGAAAAACCTCAAGAACAAAGGAGGAATGAATAAAACAAACAATTTTAGCCTTTCACTACTCAACATATTGAAATCATCAAAAAACACAATCAAACAAAGAGTGAACCTGATTTCTTTGGAGTATGATGAAGAGCCTATTACTGCCTTACAACCCTCTTGAGCACTTCGAATTCCTCAAGCTTTCCCTTCAAACCCACAAAAACAAGCAATCCTTCCTTCTCCTTTTCAATTTTTCTCAAAAAAAAACTCTATCCTCCAAATTTGTGATGAAATTTCACTAAATGCAAAAATCTTCTCCAAAATCCTCAACCACCATCATAAATTCAAAAATGGGAAAATATCTATTTTTTTTTAATTTTGAATTTTTGAATTTCCAATTTGACTTTTTATCTTTAATTCTAATTTTCCCATTTAAAATTCAAATTGCATGTTTTCTTTCAAAATAATTAACTTAATACCCTTTCAACATGAACAACAAAATCAATTTAATAATTAGATGTACCAAAATATTAAATAACACTTAATTAGATTAAATTATTTAATAATTGAATCAAAATTCTATATTATTCTAACTCCCCAAATATTTCAAAAACAGGCAAAGGAGCAAAATAGAACAACAAGATTATACAAGACTGACAACACACTACGACTAGGGTGACGACCTGGCATGGAATCCTAGCTACTATCTCCCAATCAATTGTTGTTGGCCAATGGACACGCTCGAACCTGTGGAACCAGGTGGAGTCATTGTCATGTACCTGTCAACCTGCAACAAAGAGTATATGCATATATATATATAAACATGTCATAATTAAAATACACCGTGAAGAGGAGATCACGGAATCGCAGGGCGCTCGCAAGCGAGTGATGCGATGCCGTCCTCTTCACCAATACAGTCATTCTAACTGACGCATCTAACATATCAACAACATCAAAGCATAGAACATCATAAACTAAATAACCACTTATGCTAATTTCATACATGTCATAATAATTCACATCAAAAGGTAGGATCATCAAGTCAAGTTACATCACGATAACATAGAGATAAACTATAACCAAGTACAATGTCACAGTACACCCCAATACTAAAGCATAAATAGGAACCAATAATGTTCGTACAAAATAAAAAACAGAGGGGTATTACAAATCAACCCTTTAATGCTTCAGAAAAGATGTCTTGTTGACTTGGTATGATCAAACCCTAGCTTGGTTGAGAAGGAGTGATGAGAGATTGAGAGAAGAGTGGATTGAGTGATGCATCTAATGAGAAATTAGGGTTTTTAGGCTTATTTATACAAGTTATGCCCTCATTTTCTAGAAATTACACCATATAGGCCAACCTTAGGGTTTTAGAGACAATATCCCGAAAGAATATTAAGCTAAATTTTAATTTTATGCCACATGGGACTAGGTTGCCTATGGTGGCAACCTAGTCCACCTGGGCAATTTTCATTGAATGTCAAGAATTAAAATGTTATTATTATTTTTTGGAATTGTCTCATGAAAACACACTAAGATAAGACTTATATGTGTATTAAGGGGTCATTAAAGGGTTGATTTAGTGGTGAAAATCCTAAGAAAGCATAAAAATGTTTTACAACACCTTAAAACACTTTGGCACAAGGCTTGGAAATGGGTGAAAAGAGGCTAAAAAGGGTCCAAAATCCATAGGGAAAGATCCAAATGAGCGAAAAGTGTCAAAATCCACACTTTTTGGTGACACATTTAGCCCCCACTTTAGTGAGAGTATGAACTTGCTTCAAACTCACATTAAAGTAGCCCAATGGAGATGGCGAAGAATGACAAAGAAAAAGAATGGGAAAGATGAAGGAGGTGGTTAAGCCCCCAAGGATTTGATATTCTAAGCCAAGAAGACACCAATACCAAAAGAAATTCAAGGGTAAATGCATTATAGAAAAATGAGATACATGATCATGCAATGACAAGGATTAGAATGAAGAGAAGAAGGAAAGGGTTAAAAATATGTGCTCACTCTGGGGCCACAAAATATTAGGTCATCTGTGGGGTGAGTTGTCCCAAAAGGCGAGAAACATACACACGGTTGGTATGCACTCCTACACATAAAGGTGGTTATGGGGAAAGTCGTGCCGCTTGTTGGGCTTCCCACTTAACCATACCAAAGTTATACCTCATGATAACTTTGATAAGGCACGACAAAAGAAAGTGATGTTTGATATGATGGTTTTTCAAAGGGATTTTTCTTTGTTCGTGTGATGTTGCATCCTAAGGAACATTATGTGTAATGTTGCTAAGAAAGGAAAAGTGCAAATGTACTCATCTTGTATGCAAGAGAGGCAAGGGCTCATGTTTAATGAAAAAGACGAAAAATGAAAATGTCTCATCCTTAGAGATAGTGTACATAATTTTTTCAAGAGAGAGGATAATAGGAAAAAGATCGCACAATGAAAATGTGAGTGTCGATGTATTCCCCCACTTTAAAGGAATTGCTACACACCGTTCTATGAGCAATTGCATTAAAGTAGAAGAAGAGGAGGACATGAGAGCTTGTTTGGAAAGCCCTATGTCGAGTCATATGTTTCCACTAATCTGCATCATGAAGGAGGAGTGTATGTCACATGCGAGTAAACTTAAGCCATAGCGTCCACATCCAAAGTTGGCTCTTTTATTTTCATGAAAGGTTAATGTCTAGTCAAAAGAGACAATGACAAGTGATATATGAGGGAAAAGGATAGCTAACCCCTTGCCCCCACTCAGTCCAGGACAAGAGTGAGTTGAAGGGATTGAGGGAATACAAGGTTGAGTGAAAATCAATATCGATTAGAGGAATTAGGTGCCCCCATAGATGGAAGAACACCAAATTCCTTAAGATGTTGAATTGTGTGACTCAAGGCCTTACACTCATTAGTGTGATGACCATGAACTCAGAGGGAGGCACAAAAAGAATGTTTGTTGTATTATATATTTTGAGTTTCGGGAGGAAGAGAGATTAACTGATCTTGGAGGAGTCTCAACATAATACCTTCTTGATCAAGGGGAGAAGGTGATCCATTGGTTTGCGACAAGGAAGGGTCATGCTTAGGATAGGATGTCATACCTACACAAGGCACTATCGATTGTGAGATTTTGTATAATCCTATAGAGGAGTGTGTAAAATATGCATCAATAGTGGGTTGCTAGATGACATTGGCTTTAAGAAAAGATTCCTTTGTTGGTTTCAAAGGAGTACTTTATAAGGTTGGGGTTGAAGGGTGATTTGGGATAGTGTTGATGGGAGGTGAAGGCTTGGTAATTTCGATTAAAGTACATTAAGCAATACCATGATGGTTTGTTCTCTTCATAGGCTCTATATTGGTGCAAATACCTTGTTCATTAGCACCACAACATTTTCCACTATAGCCAAGTTGTTTCATGAGATCATAACCTTTTGCATAAAGATTTTTCAGCTTTTTCGGATCGGGTGTTTGTTCATTGTTGTCTTATGTATCTAAACTGGTTGATTTGGATGATTGCAAGGAGTCAAACGAGTCTTGTGTGGACAAGACTACATTTTCCTTGCCAGAGTCGTTGTTGATGATCTTGGATGCTCCCACTCAAGGAGGGGTGAAGTCTAAGGAACCCCAATCATCATCTAAGAGCTTGGTTATTTTCTCAAGATGTTTTTCATTCGGGTGATGTACGGGGTCCACTTGGGTCGTTGGTGTTAAGGTGTTGAAATGATTCTCTCTGGATTTTTCAATGTGTAGACAACTATTAGGTTTGGGATTGACATAAGTGTGTACACTTTGTTGTTATAGATGTACTTCATCTTTTGATGAAGAGCTGAAGGCACTCCATTTATTGCATGAATCCATGGCCTACCTAAGAGAATATTATATGAAACCTCATGAGGCATAACAAGGATTTTTGTATCAAATGTGGCACTTCCAACTATAAGAGGCATAGTGATCACACCGAGCAGTTGCTTAGTGACATTGTCAAATCCACGAATTGAGAGAGAATCATGTTGGACGTGGGATCTAAATATGCCAAGCCTATCCAAAAGGCTCACACTACACACATTGAGGGTATAGCCGGTATCTACAAGAGTTCTCTTTATCCCTTTTGTTTTGTATTGAGATATTATCATGAAAGAATCATTTTAGTTTTGTACTTCGAAAGGAGGGAGCTCACTTTGGTAAAAAAAAATATCAACATTTATTCCATGAATAATAGTTTCTATGTGATTTGATTTCTCATGAGAAGGGATGGTAACTTGTTGTAAGGCTACTTGCATCATGTTGTGGTAGTGGGGTGAGACTTGAATAAGGTCCCATAAAAATATTTTTGTGGGAGTATTCCTTAGTTGGTCAACAAGGTCATACTCCCTAAGAAAGAAATTCAAGCGATGCGCAATAGGAAATATGGGAGGAAATGAAGGTAAGGGTGTTTCAAGGTTGATCATTGGGGATGCAGGTTGTTTCAGGTGTAATGTGTATGAGCAATTGTATTACGACTTAGTTGCAACAACACATTATGGGTAGGTGGGTAGAGGGTGAATTCGGGTTTGGGTTTGGTTGAAGGAGGGTAAAGGATGAGTTGAGGTTGAATAATATTAACATACCCTAGGGAAGGAGAGTCTAATATAGGCTCTATATCTTCTTGTAAGGGAATAATATTATTAAGGAAATGATCTATGATGGGATAATGGGGAGAGGAAGGATTAGGATAGGATTCTATGTGATTTTCAAAGGGCTCAGTCTCTTGTTCCATACTATCAACCCTAGTGGAAGAGCTTGGAGAAGGTTCATCACATGTTGCACTACAAGAGGAGGAGGCATCAAAATAACAACCACTATGAGTTTCAAATAGGTAGGGAGGGTCAAGATTCTTATGACTCTTAGGAGAAGGATCTTCTAACACCAACATGTCCTCTTTACACAAAGGAGGGATATGAGAAGAAGGGTAAGTTTGATCATCATAGTTAGGGAAACTAGGTAAGGTAATTTTTAGAAATGTGTTTATAATGTCATTTTCTTGCATTAAAATATCTTCCCAAAGGGGATGAGGAGAAGAACAAGAAAGACCTTCATGATGCTCAACAATTGTACCTTCTTTTAACAAGATACCTTCATCACTAGAAGGAGACGAATCAAGAGAGGAAAAAATATGATCATCATGATTTTCAATGTTTTTATTTTCTTCTAACACATCATCCTCACAAATAGGAGAGATAGAAGGTAGTGTAGGTTCAAAATAATTATAAATGTTTTCATTCGCTAGACTCTCATAACTAGGGAATGCATTGAATGAATTATTAACATGTTTATTTACTAAATTTTTCTTTGAAATTTTAGAAAGAATTGAAGCTAATATGTTTGAATAATTTACAATGCAATGTGAAGACTAAAAAACAAATACAATTTTCAGAGTACAAAGAAGGCAATTTGTTGATTACACTATCAATGATCTAAAAAAGAAATTTTGTAAATGCAAA
The DNA here is from genome assembly GCA_007115665.2 of Sequoiadendron giganteum. NCBI lineage: Eukaryota > Viridiplantae > Streptophyta > Pinopsida > Cupressales > Cupressaceae > Sequoiadendron > Sequoiadendron giganteum. The sequence goes on along the minus strand of CM021100.1, from coordinate 603,457,139 downwards.
ATTGAAAAGTACAATGCATGAAATGAGATAAATTAAGTTAATTCTAATAAAATACATGTAATAGAAACACAACCTATTAATACATGTAGGTAATGGCACAAAACAAAAGCATAAAAAATAGGGTTTTCAGCTTTGTAAACGGCAGTTTTAGAAGCCTAAAGGGACTAGGTCACCTAGGGTGGCGTCTTAGTCCTCCAGGTGATTTTTTTGAGACTTTTTAGATATATTTTGGATTGATTCAAGTTTTTTTTGTATGGGTGATGCAGATCTAACATGAAAAGGAAATTTTTTGATGGGTTTGAATGATTGAATATGCAAAAATGCAATCTAAATGCACTTTTCACTAATGCAAATTTTGAAACCCGAGGATGTAAATTAAACCATGCACAATGAAATGCAATGCAAACATAGGATTCCAAATCAGAAGAGAGGGTAAGCACATTGGGTTCACCAAAATGAACCTCCAAAACTAAGAGAGGGGAAAGATGCACTCTTGCACCTCTAGGTTCTTGCACCTAAGAGGAAAGAGGTCTTTCTTTCACACATTTTCACTCTAGGGTTAATTCAAAGGGGGAGTTAGGGGATTAATGTAATGTGTTTGGAGTGCCCTAAATTCTAGAAAAATAGAAATGCAATGATTTATTCAATGCTAAACTATTGAAATTCAAAGTGCTAGAAAAAACATAATGATATGAAAAGATATACAAAATGACCTAATAATGTACACTAAAGTATACATAAATTGAAGAGATAGAATGTGTCCACCTTGGATTTGAAAAGGAATTTGATCAAGGTCTATAATAATGATGAAAGTGTTGCAAAAGCTAAAAGGGACACTTGTGCTAATTTGGGCGACCTAGTCCCAGATTTGAGAAAATTGGTCTAGAGCCTGTTTCTGCCAATGGGTGTCTAGAAATTGAAGGGAAGAAAGGGGACTAATAGTGTGGAATACCTTCCCTTAACACTAATACAACAAAGGAGAAAATAAAGAACGTATTTTATAGCTTCTTAAAACTACTGAGATGAATACATACAACATAAAAGAGATAACAAAATAAGCATTCATAGATTGACAACAATGAATATATTACATACAAAATTCTTCAGTCTTCACTCTTTGATCAACTTACAACAACACTCAATTTTTCACTCACTGTTATAATGCTCTCAACATACAATACATTACTTGACTTGCTACTACCTCATCCTCATCCATCAACCTAAGATTGATTTACATAAATAATATTATCGACTGTACAATTCTTACAATGCATTTACACTTTCCAACCAATCCCATGACTTAGATTCATGCTCCGATCACCCAATCACGCTATCTGATCTTCACTAACAAATATTCTTGCATTGGGCCGCCTAGATATTCAATTCCTTACCTAAATCAGGTCCTGTCTCTAGCTGAAACTTGGCCTGCAATAACTACCTTTAACTATTTTGGCTTTTAGCCAATCAACATCCTGACATTGAGCCACGTGTCAATTTTCTATTTGCCTATCACTATTGAATTTTTTGTCCAACTTGATCAACTGAGCTCTGAGCTCGCTCGAGCTCCTCTCGTGTACCGATGAGCTCATCCTACCTGGCCACAGTATTGTGGTGAGCTTGATCGAGCTCAACCAGGCTTCCCCACGCTACTGCTGAGCTCATTCTACCCGCTCGCGGTATTGCAGTGAGCTCATCTGAGCTCTGCCTCTGGCCTCCCCAAGCTACCGGGCCCTGACCGCCAAAAATTCGTGGCAAGGCGATGACCACCAGCCAAGATGGCTAACGGTTAATTGAGCTATCGCAGAGGCTAATAAGCCACCCCGTGGTAGGTAGGTGACTGCCCTGGCAAACCACCAGCGGTCACACCGTGCTACCACGGAAGCCGACAAACCACCCCGTGGTAGGGAGGTGACCACCCTGGCAGACCACCAACGATCACACCATGCTATCGCAAAGGCCGATAGGCCACACCGCGGTAGGGAGGTGACCACCGTGGCAGACCGCCAGCCGTCACACCGCGACCACCGCAGTGACCCAGATCACTGCCCATGGTGTGGTGGTAGCCGGCGTGACAGACAACAAGTCGCTTACCGCGGCAACCACGGTGAGGGAAAACACCGGGTGCGATAAGGCAGTGACCACCAGTCCTTCTCACCATGGTACCACCAAGGTATGAAATGACCACCGTGGTAAAGCGGTAAGGGAAGAAACAAGAAATTTTTTCTCCAAGTCCTTTTGTCAAAGGCTCAAAACTGGAAGTTGGGACATGATTTCCCAACAAGCTCCCACTTGGTGAAGACTTACATCCTCCTCTAGAATTTGAAAAATTATTGACGATCATAGGCCCCAAGGTCCATCGATTTTGTGCACCATCTGAACTTGTTTGTGCTTAATGGATTCGTTAATGCTTCTGCAACATTCTTCAAGGTGTTGACCTTTTCAAGATAGACCTTTCCATATTCAACCATGTCCCTCATGAAGTGATATTGCACATCAATACGCTTTGTCCTGTCATGGAAAGTTGGGTTCTTTGCCAAACAAATGGCGCTCTGATTGTCACAACAAATAGTAATCTGCCCTGCATTAAAACCAATATTTGAACACAAACGACTCAGCCAAACTGCTTCCTTACAGGCATGAGTGGCTGCCATGTACTTTGCCTTAGTAGTGGATAAAGAAACTACAACTTGTTGCTTTCTCATCCAACTGACTGATCCACCATTTAACATGAACGTGTATCCACTAGTGGATCTCCTATTGTCAATGTCCCCTGCCCAATCAAAATCAACATATCCATGAATGTTGAGTGTTCTTTGTGATGTAACCAAACTTTCATGGTAACACAACACATAATCTGAAGTTCCCTTCAAATATCTAAACACTCTCTTCACAACATCCCAATGTGATCTTCCCGAATTTTCCATAAATCGGCTAAGAACTCCCACTGCTTGGGCAATGTCTAATCTTGTACAGACCATCGCATACATTAAAATGCCAACAACACTTGCATACAAAAACTTGGTCATGTCCTCCATATTAGTAGCAGACTTTGGATAGTCTTCAACAGATAGTTTCATTCCCTACATAACTGGAACAACTAGCTGCTTGTAGTCTTCCATACCAAATATCTCCAGAACCGTATTTACATACTTACTCTGACTTACCCAGAGCTTTCTTTTCATTCTTCCCCTAGTTATCTCCATTCCCAGAATATACCTTGTTGTACCTAGAACTTTCATTTCAAACTTTGTAGACAACTGAGATTTAAGATCATAAATCATAGACTTGCTATTTCCTATGAACAACATATCATCCACGTACAGTGTAATAACAAGCACATGATCATTTTCAGATTTATAATAAATAGAATGATCATATTTTGATCTAACAAATCCCATAGATAATACAAACGTGTCAAATTTTTGGTACCACATTCTAGGAGATTGCTTCAAGACATACAAAGATTTCTTTAACTTACAGACCGGATTTTGTTTACCTTTCTCAACAAAGTGCTCAGGTTGGGACAAAGAAATTTATTCTTCAAGCTCACCATGGAGAAATGTTGTCTTCACATCCATCTGCTCAATTTTTAAACCATACGCTACTACCAATGACAAGAGAAATCTGATAGATGTTAGCTTTGCTACAAGGGAAAAAATCTCTCCATAGTCAATTCCCTCGATTTGGGAAAAACCCATTGCAACCAATCTTGCCTTATACTTCTCAACACTGCCATCAAGACCAGTCTTCTTTTTGAATACCCACTTACAACCAAAAAGCTTTCACCCTTTAGGCAAAGGTACCAAATCCTAGGTTTCATTCTTCTTCAATGAATCCATTTCTTCATTCATGGCTTCCAGCCAAGAATTTGAATCAGTCCTCTTGATTGCTTCTTTTATAGTCCTAGGCTCATTAGTGTTAGTAATTAAGGTATAGGAACAATTTGAATCTAAAAGTGAGAAACCATACCTTTCAGGTTGCCATTTTTCTCGAGTAGACCTTCTTATAGGCTAAGGTTGTGGTTCTTCATCTTCAGAACTCTCAGAGCTGCTTGAACTCTCTTCAGTCTCAGGTACACCATGTAGTTCTTCCTTTTCTGGAGTTTGAGGAATCTCAACTACATCATTCTTCTTTTCTCTTTGATCCGTCTTGAGTTGTTGATCATTCACTGAAGGTTTCAGCTCATGAAATATCATACTTCTGCTATACAAAACCTTCTCAGTAATAGGGTTCCAAAGCTTGTATCCTGATGGAGCCTCAAATTTCATTTTTGAGTTCCATTAATTTTTTGCCATATTGCTGGTCTGTCATGCTATTCAGAGGAAGCCTAGGGTTGGGATTTTATTTTCTACCTTCATGAAATCCTAATTTTCTATATTAAAACTTGGTTTGATCTATTTTATCGTTACCTTTTTGAGGGACATTTTAAAAAGACTTATGTCCTATTGACTCGTCTAGGTCAAGCCCCTTTAATAAATTGTGTTAAATATTTCACCTGACTTTATTATTTCCTAAGTCTAGGTCAGCTTGTGCCCCGTGCTTTAAGAACAACCTTAAGCCATCATTTGTCATTGTCCTAGGTGATGTCCCATTTCCCCCTTTTAATAATTATCTTATTTTGGAGGGAATGTTTTTTAATGACTGTCGATCGTCCTACGGTTGATCCTGACCATTCCCTGTGATCTCGTGATGGCCTCATCACTTGGTTTCAACTGATTGTGAAATCACGGGCGAGCACCACGTGTCTCAACTACCGATGCCGAAAAAGGATTAATAAAGTGTTTAATATTTGTGTCAGACTTTAATACATTATAAAGTGGGTTACTAAAACAACTATGGGATGCGTGTGCTGGAGATCGACGATGGTATTTTAATATTGATGAAAATTTTCTTGACGGTTATGCTTGGTTTCACTGATTGCTGTGAGTGAACATGATCACCGATGGTGAGAATCAACGGTTGCCCGCCATCGCATGATCCAAAGATGCAGGATGTTTAGTGATTGTGATATCATGGGTAGGCGCCACGTGTACTCCTTTGGCATTGCGTATTGTGGTGGGCCCTCGATGCTGACATGGAGATTATATCAGCCTTTTTGAATATGGTCGTTCGATGATCTAACAAAAACAAAGGATCGACGGCTAGAATTTGAATTCACATCAAATACAATTGGAGCCATTGGCGTGACATGCAAATGAGCTTTAATGGTGGATGATACGTCTATTGGCTAAATTCAATCGACATAAAGTATTTTATTTCATTCTATATTCACCACAAAAGCATTCAAGTGTTTTCAAAGCTGTTCAGAGCCAGAGAAAAAATTTCTCAAGAAATCACAGCCAAAGTTTGGTTCTCTGCAGGGTGCGAAACCCCGTGACTTATTTTTTGTATCACTGGGTTAATTTGGTTGTGTTTTTGTGAAGATTTATATTGTGTTGGTCAAGGGGTTTGTTGATTATCATCCTAGGTAGGGTTGCTAGTTTGTTTGAATTATGGAAAATTGCACGGTTTTGTTGTAATTTCATTCTCTGGGTAGCCCTAGTTTGTTTAAAGATTTCAATTTTTAAGAGGTCCTAGTTGTTTGAGATGGTGCCACCGAAGTAGAACTCTGGCCATGTTGATTATTTGCAAAGGAATTTATATGATGATTTTTTGGATCAACTCCCATTATCAACAAACGAAAGGAAGTGGGGTTTGGTTTTAATAAATGGAAAAACCCTAGGCAAAGGACTTGTGTGCAAGAATTATAATATTTCAGATGCCAGGGTTCCTATGACTGGTCAGGAAATGTTTAGGCTATGATATGGACAGCGGAATTTACCTCACCCCTTCTCTAATGGCTGGAGATATGACATGGGGAAACTAGCAGTGCCAAATGTGTTTCCTGATATTGACTTACTCAGAGCTGTGGCAGCACGGTATGACCCTATTACAAGGGTAATTAGGGATAATGATGGTGGGATTCTGCTAAGCATAAGTGCAGATGAAATTCAACAGGTTTTTGATTTGAGTGAGTCTAGCTCATTCTTGGTCCAAATTTATCTAAAGGAGATGAAGTAGGAATATGTGAGGTCAAAACCTCTTTTCAGGCTAAAGTTGCTTCCTCCTCACCTGGCCAGGGCAGGTAGTTCAACAATTCACATTAGCCCAAGGGTAAAAGCACAAAGTTGTGTTACACTTTCAGCCAACATATCAGCACAACTGAATTTAAGTATTTCTAACTAAAAATCAATTTTGGTCAAACATATGACCTAGTAAGATTCATTCCAGCTAAGTTACATACTTCCACAACTTATTCAACTAAAATTGTTGGCTAAAAATATATGGAGCACCACTTTGAATCCAATTTACCAAAACAAAAAATTATTTGAAAAACTTGAAGTCTTAATAATTCCTCCTCATGTAAATAATTTTTTTTTTTAAATGTTAAAATACCCTTTTGTAGATCCATAAGTGTAGTTTTCAAAAATATATTTATTTTAATAGTTTAATTATTATTATCATTTATATTTTTATTTATACTAAAAGTAGGTTATGAGCAAAAAATATTAGGTTGATTGCCATGCCAAGGAAAAATAATAAAACTTATTAAAAAAAATTGAAAAAAATATGATGCACTAGATAAAAGAATCTATTTCAAGATGGTATAATCTTTTTTCCATTTTAGATAAATATCTAATATGAATTTGACGTCCGATGGAAACAGTTGTTTTTTATTCACACACATTTTAATACTTATATACAAATATATATTTATAAAAATTGGAAAAAAATCTATCTATACACTAAAGTTTCAAGTTATAAATACAAACAAAAAATTTGAAAGAAAAAAAATAAAATTTACTATAAAAAGTTTGACGTCCCTTGCAACTTCATTTTTCAGCATTTCATCAGTAACTAAATTATAGTGTTAATTTATGAAAAACTAGTTTAAAATAATTTTTTAATTTCCTATAAAAAATACAAACATAAAATATACTAAAAAATACATATTTTACTAGTTTACATCGTTTAAAAATTCAAAACATATATGCTACTTTTAGTGATTCAAGTTTAAAAGTTGGATCAGCATTGGTTGTTCTCTTTATAAAGTGTGACACAACTTTGTGCTTTTACCCCCAAGTGATCAGGAGCCTTTTAGGCTAAGTTGTTTTGCCAATCACTTTTTGGCAACATTTTATTCATTGTGCCAAATTTTGGGGTTCAACCCAAATACAGTGATGCCCATTGCATATATGTTCATGGGGGCTTAGATTCAACATCCCAATTTCTCCATGGTGTATGACTATGCATCTTTTGTAGCAGAAAAGATACATGAGGGTTTGTTGAAGTTGCATGTGGGGGATGTTGGTACACCTTTCTTTTGGTACTCCTTGTTAATGCATATGTTCTTGTACAAGAATTTCGACTTCTTCTCAGAGAAGATGGAGTTGAAGCAAGAGGTGAATGGAGAAAGGTTACCAGTACAGGTGTGGACTGCAGATTTGTCTTACAACAGGGGAGGTGCCAACTTTGTGCAGTTTGATAACTGCTTTGCCTCCAGACTCAGAGCTAGGTTGGTGGTAAATGTGCCAAGAGTCCCTGAAGATTTGCATGACTTCCTCTGACCAAAAGTGAAGAAGTTTGATTTGAAGGTATGCCACAATTGGGGTGACATCATCTTTTACCCCGTAAGCATTGTCCTAAGGGTGTTTGGTTTCTAGGGATCCCCTCAAATTTTCCCATATAATGTACCATCAAGGATGGGATTTACCGAGGTCATGTGGCAACTAGGTTGTATTCATAAGGACAACCTAACAGGGAGAGGAAAAGGGACTTTGTTCCCTGATTATACTATTGTTTCAGATTTTGTCTTTTCCAAGGGAGGATGGGTCCACTTTGGAAGTTGTTTTTATGACTATCATTTGAAGAGTGGATCTAGGAGGCAACATGACCCTAAGGGATTCTTTGCCTTATTCAGGAAATGAATTAGAGGTGGTTGATTTATACATGAATTCAACTCTCCTGAAGACCTAATCAGAAATGAGTTTGATTTGAATAGGCAGGAATTGAATAAAGAGAAATGGATTGCCTATGAGAAGTTGTTGGCCATGGTGCATAAAATGGATCCAAAATATGATCCATTAATGGAGTTTACTCCATTCCACAAGAGAATTGACTTCTTGATGAATAATTTCCAAGGGATCATGGGTTCCTTGATGAATAAGAAAGTTAGTTTGGAGTTAGACTTCGAGATTCAAAGACCAGAGGTGAGGCCTAAAGAAACAAGGCCAACTTATCAGCCCTCAGTTGACAAGCCTTTGTACAAGAGAAAGAGGAATGATAGCAGTGATGAAGATGAGGGGGATAAGAAGGGAAAAAATATAATGCAAGCATTAGCACAGCCAGGTCCAAGGTTCGAAGCACCTGGAGGGATAAGGATTGTGGATCTAGATTCACCACCAAGAAGTGGTCCTACAGTGCTACCATCAGATCCGAGCCCTAAGAGGCAAAAATTTGAGGAAACACAAGAGGCTCTGGTGGATGAGATAATTGTGACTAATCAAGAAATGCAGGTTGGTATCCCTTCCCCTCCTAGATCAACACAATTGGTGTTATCTAATATGGATATAAAGGGGAAATGAGGCTTGCAAGGCATTCTTGGATGATGATGCCTTTGTGAAGACTCTTATATTCTTGCAACTAATTTGGATGATGAAACTGGAGGAATACCAGGATAAGTGCAAGAGAAGGAGAGAATCGAGACTTGATAGGTCTGAGCAGGAGAATGATGATGAGTTCAAGGCCGAACTCATGGAGGAATTCAACAACATCACTCCTAAGGAAGGAAGGAGACTTGTGACTCAGGTTGGTGTCCTAATTTTGTATGAATGCAACATAGATGATGTTGTAGCATTCAATGCTATCCTACAGTCCAAGCACCCTATACAAAATAGTGAAGAAGAGGTTAAGGAAGCTCTGCAAGACTCTGACTTCAGTGAGGATTATGAAACTCTTGCCATATGGGAATTGGCACCCTAGGGGAGAAAGCCAAATGTAACTGATATTATCCCAAACTTAAGGGGAGGTCTAATTATCAAGAGAGCTTTTGAAACTTCAACAATAGAAGCTATAAGCCTGACAGTAAATGTGGCCAAATTGGCCCAAAAGACAACTGAAAGGGAAGAGGCTAAAAAGAAGAGTCTGATGGAGAAGTACAACATAATAATTGGAGAATACAGTAGGATGCAGCAAAGGAATGTTGAGCTACAATCTGAAGTAGATAGGTTGAAATATGGGTAGGTGGGAGAATCCTCCATTGCTCCTAGTATCAGAGCATTACCTCTTATCTCAGGATCAGTCCTCCTACTGCTCCAATTATTTATACTCCTGGATCTCTCATCCAGACACCTACTCTCAGTCGTACACCAGGGCCATTTGAAGAAGAAGTTGAATATTTTGTGAATCCCACCAAGAAGAAAATGTTGAGTAAGATCACAAAATTATAGGCTTCCTTAAAGGCAAGTGAGGATGGTGAAATTGCCAAACAAAATGAGGTGGTTGACATAGTTTTCAGGCATTTAAATGAGAAGGTTGATGGTAGATTGCCATCTGTACATTCCTTGTATTCTTTATTTTTGGATGGAATTAAAAACATAAATAGGGAACGGGAAATAGTTTTTCCTTTGGCTGAGAAGTAGATCCCTAGGGCCAATGATCTAGATATTATATTATAAGACCTCTAGGTTTGATGCAGATAATAGGCCTCGGTCATTGAAGCCTACTCAAATCTTTGTGAAATCATTGAAGGGATTCCAGGCCCTACCTGATGATTTGAGTAGAAGAATTAGGGAGCTGGTAAAGAGCTTTGATGACTGGAGTGATACTTTTCTGCCAGATATATAATTGATGCACAGGGAAACATTAAAACATTAAAGCAGTGGCAGGAAAGGGCAGAAGAAGTTATTTATGCACAAATCAAATTGATTTGTGATGATTCTGATTGTGATTTGTTGGTCAGTAGCATGGATAAAATAAATAACACCAGCACATTCTTAGAGTCTTTTGAAAGAGAGGCCAATGAGGTTGCAGTGAAATATACACCTTACAATACTAAGGTGAATGAGGTGGTAAATTTTGATTGGCCGACAAATGAGGAGTATCAGAAATGGGTGGACAAGTACTTAACCGAAGAGGAGTAAAATGGTGTCTACTACCAGCAACTAACAGCTCAACAGTTATGGTTATAACTAATTATGGTTTTGTCTCCATGGCGGATTTTCGGTGCAAGTTTTGAGGTTTGGCCTATGCAGCGGCTATTCCCTAATGAGTGGAATTAATAAGAAGATGCTCTGAAACTTGGTGTTTGTAATCATATTTTTGAAATTTCACTGAGTGGTCTAATTGGCTGGTGACATGTCCAATTTTTTGGCCTGATGCTTGTTTTCTCCTTCATTCTCTATAAGATGGATTTCAAGGCCAGAAATAAAGGTTGGCAAGTTAGATATTTTGAGGTTGAGTCTAGGCATAGTTGTAGAGCAAGTTGTAAAGCCTGATTGTTTTAGTGTAAATGTGATTTAGGTCTTGTGTCATTCTATAGTCGGGTTTTGGGTTTATGAAGGTTTGATGTTTCATAACAGTACTAGCATTTAAGTGATAATGATTCATTTCAAGCCCATGTCTCTCCTTTGTCTAAGCATATCATAATTTTGAGTAATATAATCAAGGGTTATTGTGTTCATCTGATTGTTGTGGTGTGTATGACTTCCATTTTGGCTTTAATTCAAAAAGTTAATTAAAATGCTTGATTGGAGTTATAGATGAATATGTTTATAAAGGGATTTGGTAAGAAGTATTGGGTTAGGATATAAATTGATGATGTTGTGAGGAAATTGTTGTCAGAGATCTGATATGCTATGTGTTTGAACCTGTCATGGAATTTTAAATGTTTTTGACTTTGACTCCCCAATGGTATATGGCACTGCTCTAAATTGTATGTGTTAGTGAGGTTCTATGTTTGTTTGTCTTTGCTTAGAGATTTCTACCAAATTGAAAATTAAGTGACTATCTTAAGTTGTGAAATATTGTTGTAATCATCTCATGCTCTAAGTAGTTAATACTATTGATGACAAGCCAATTTAATTCAGTATTATCCTATTTTGTTGAGCTATTAAATGTGATTATCTGTTAATTGTTAATGATTGTTTATAAGTTTGGTGTAGAGATTATAAACACATTATAGGGACCACCCTCCTGGGTTTTGTAGAGCCCGAAGTGTAGGAGGTTTATTGTTAAAATCCTCGTCAGTTAGTCCAGGTCCTTCGAGCTGCCCTCGATTAGAATTGGAAATTCTATATGTAGAATAGAAGATAAACCTGGTTTACATTTAAAACAACCAACATATGCCTTCACACCAATGCCATAGCTGATGAGAATACATTTAAAAACCTTGTTATCCAACTTTGATCTTTTCTCATTTGGCACATAAGCATATGCCTCATAGCAAAGACACGAACATGCCTCAGAGAGGGCTTCTTACCAGACCATGCTTCCAAAGGTGTCTTATCAACAAGAGCAGAGAAAGGAGAATGATTTACCAAATAACATGTTGTAGCCATAGCCTCAGCCCATAAATTATGCTCTAGACTAGCACTGCTCAGCATACTCCTCACTTTTTCCATCAATGTCTTGTTCAACCTTTTAGCAAATCCATTCTGTTGTGGAGTATAAGGCGTTGTTTTATGCCTTTTAATTCCATGATCTGTACAATACCTTTCAAAATCTGCAGAACAAAACTCACTGCCATTGTCTGTCCTCAAGCATTTAATTTTCCTTCCAGTCTGATTCTCTACCAAGGTTTTAAATTCTTTAAACCGACTAAACACTTTTGATTTACTTTTAAGAAAGTATACAAATGCCCTTCTCGAATAGTCATCAGTAAAAGAAACATAATATCTAGACTTTGATAACGAAGGAACATTAACTGGACCAAAAACATCAAAATGAACATAATCCAGTATGCCAGAAGATTTATGAGGATTTGAGTAAAATGAAACATGGTGTTGTTTCCCATAGCTACAGTGTTCGCAAAATCCAAACTCAAGGTTACAATCATCAAGCCCTTCTACAAGATTTTTATTCTTCAAGGTTTTTAAACCTTTCTCTCCTATGTGACCAAGTCTATGATGCCACAACATAGTCTTCTCTGTTGGGAGTTTTACCTCCAAAGCATTTGCAGCCAGAGAAGTGCCTTCACCTTTCTCTATAGGGACTGGTTTACATGAATCTATAAAGGCATTGTTACATTGAACAGGACGTGCATCCAACTTATACAGAGTGCCAGTACGAACACTCTTAGCCAACATCATTGCACCTCTAGCCATTTTGCATCCTTTACTTGAGAAAGAAAATTCTACACCAGCATTATTTAACTTAGTTATAAAAGGAAGATTACGAGCCAAACCTGGTATATGTAGTACGCCTCCAATAACTTTGAATCTCCCATTAGGAAACTGAATTCTGACTCTACCTCTACCAATGATCTCTAGCGTTGAATCACTTGCCAGGTACACCTTTCCGCCATCATACTTCTTGTACTTGGAGAACCATTCTCTATGGGATTTCATGTGAAAGGATGCACCTGAGTCAGCCAGCCAGACATCATCTGATGCCTGAGTTGCCAGGGCTGCAATGAAGGTGTCTACATCACTTTGAGAAGATTCATTTTTTGAAGAATTCTTCTTCTTATTCTCCTTACAATCCTTTCGAATATGGCCAGGTTGCCCATAATTCCAACATTTCACCTTGGACTTTTTACCAGGAGACTTTGATCTCCTTGCAAATTTGGATTTCGAATTCTTGTATTTATTCTTTCCTTTCTCCTTTGGTCTACCTCAAATAACAAGTGCCTCTTTGGCCATCTCAGAAGACTTCCTTCATATTTCTTCAGATGGAAGCGAAGCAACCACGTCATCCATCTTGAATGCAATTGTCGTGCTTCTAATAGACATCACCAGATGATCCCAACTGTCAGGTAATGAACACAAAATGAGAATGCAATGATCCTCCTCCTCAGTCTTTACACCTACAGATGCAAGCTGAGTAACACTCATGTTAAACGAGTTCAGATGGTTTGCAATAGATGCACCTTCTTCTATCTACAGGGAGTAAAACTTCTTCCTTAGGAAAAGGTTATTTACCAAAGACTTTCCCTAATAAATATCACCAAGCTTCTTCCACAGTGAAGATGCAAACTTCTCCTCATGGACGTTCAGGAGTATAGAATTGGCCAGACTCAGTCTTATCAAACCTCTTACTTTTCTATCAGCAAGGTCCGAATCCTCTTATTTCATAATTTGTGGCATAGTTCCAGACACTGCTATTTAGAGGTCTCTATCCACTAGCAAGTCTTCCATTTTGAGTTTCCATAACTCAAATTTGTTTCCATTTAATTTTTCAATCTCTACTCTACCTGATGTACTCACCATCTCAAACAAAAACAAGTTCAAACAAAGAAAGACTCCCACTGAAACAGTATTAGCACAAAAAAATGACCTTTCAATCAAGGATAACACAACTGGCCAAGTGTTGATACCACTTGAAGGGAAGAAAGGGGACTAACGGTGCGGAATACCTTCCCTTAACACTAATACAACAAAGGAGAAAAGAAAGAACAAGTTTTATAGCTTCTGAAAACTATTGAGATGAATACATACAATGTGAAAGAGATAACAAAATAAGCATTCACAAATTGACAAAAGTATTTACGTGGGAAAACCTTTTCAGGTAAAAAACCTACCACACCAAGCAAAAACAATTTTGTATTATAGGAATGAAAATATTACATACAAAATTCTTCAGTCTTCACTCTTTGATCAGTTCACAACAGCACTCAAGTTTTCACTCACTATTACAATGCTCTCAGCATATAATACATTACTTGACTTGCTACTACCTCATCCTCATCCTTCAACCTAAGATTGATTTACATAAATAATATAATCGATTATACAAGTCTTACGATGCATTTACACTTTCCAATCAATCCCATGACTTAGATTCATGCTTTCATTACCCAATCACACTATTTGATCTTCACTGATAGATCTTCTTGCATCGAGCCGCCTAGGCATTCAATTCCTTGCCTAATCGGGTCTTGTCTCCAGCTGAAACTCGGCCTGCAATAACTACCTTTAAATGTTTTGGCTTTTAGCCAATCAACATCCTGACACTGAGCCATGTGTCAATTTTCTATTCGCTAGTCGCTATTGAATTTTTGGTTCTAGCTCGGTCAACCAAGCTCTAAGCTCACCCGAGCTCCTCCCATGCTACCATCGAGCTCATCCTACCCGACCGCGGTATTGCGGTGAGCTTGCCCGAGCTCACCCAGGCTTCCCTGCACTACCACCGAGCTCATTCTACCCGGTCATGGTATTGCGGTGAGCTCATCTGAGCTCTGCCTTTAGCCTCCCTATGCTACCAGGCCCTAACCGCTAGACATCTGCGATGAGGTTGTGATCACCAGCCCAAACGGCTAATGGGTAACCAAGCTACTATGGAGGCCGATAGGCCACCTCGCGGTAGGGAGGTGACCACCCTAGCAGATCGCCAGTAGTCACACCGTGCTACCCCGGAGGCCAGCAGGCCACCCGTGGTAGGGAGGTGACCACCTTAGAAGACCACCAGCCATCACATCGTGCTACCATAGAGGTCGAAAGGCCACCCCACGGTACGGAGGTGACCACCCTGCCAAATTGCTAGTAGTCACACCGTAGCCACCGCGGTAAGGGAAAATAATGCACATGGTAAGGCGGTGACCACCAGTCCTTCTCACCGTGGTATCACCAAGGTATGAACTAACCACCATGGTAAAGTGGTAAGGGCAGAAACAAGACATTTTTTCTCCAAGTCCTTTTGTCAGAGTCTCAAAACTAGAATTTGAGACATGATTTCCCAACATAAATGTGAAAATCATAGAAATACCTATCAAGTGGGACTAGGTCGCCATTGTTGGCGACTTAATCCTCTTCACAATTTCTATAATTTCTAAAGGGGAAATGGAAGCTAGTGCAAGAGCACCTAGGAACTAAGCAATTAGGAAATCTAGAATGGATTTTTGTTTTTGGTATGTTACCATGAAGGTCATGTTGACCATTGAGATAGAGTTAGAGGCTTAAGAACATGTCTTGATCAGTAGTGATTAGTAGGTTAAGGAGTGGAAAGTTTTAATGAGTTTTGGAATTCATTGGCATAGGTTACTAGAAATTGGAAAAAGTTGCAAAATGGTGCATTTTGCAACTTTGCCACATTGTAACTAAAATACACGACCAAGGGGAGGCATAACTGCTTTTGTTGACCTATATAGGGGGTTCCTCGACTTGAGAGCAAGGTTGGAAAGCATTTGGATTGTTTGAAATTTTGAAATTCAAGTGAGAACAACTAAGTTAATGTGAGATTTTCTGATTTTTGCATTGAAGTAGTGCTTTAATGGATTGAATTGGATATTGTAGGTTGTGTAGGAAGTAATTTAGTTGTTGTTCAAGCTTTGTGTGGCATTATATTGTAGGTTTGTTCAATTTCCAATCGTTTTTTGTAGTTATTTTTGCTTTCTTTCAAACTGTTGTTCTAATTGGCAGTCTGTGAAGAATGGAGGTTTAGTTCACATTCCCACTATACATAGTGTACAGGCTTTTGGGAATTGTGACTAGACTCCATGACTATAAATATGGTAGGATTAGGAGTCTTTAGAAGTCAGGGTATCACTATGGAAGTCTTTTCCTAGGCGAGCCAAGAAGTGTCCGGCTAGGGAAGACAAGAAGTGCATAGCACTTGATTTGCAAGGGTATCCATTCCCTGTCAAATCACAATGTGGAGAGGGTAGGTATGAGCCTTGCCAATGCATAACATGGAGGAGGAAGCTCCACCAATCCGTCTGATGCTATAAATCTCTAACAGTTGCAGGGAGGTCAGGAAAAAGGCTTAAAAAGACCTAAGTTTGCCAAATTGAGGGTTAGGCCTGTGTACAGTCAGTTGAGGATTAAGACCTCTAGAATCTTTGAGGAATGGGCATAAGTACCAAGAATCCCAAGGAAAGATTATGTGTTCTTTGGGAAACTTTGGAGAGCCAACCTATTTTCTCAGAGATGGAGACCTAATTGGGGCTCCTAGGCTAGTAGCCTTTTTAACCCTAAATGAGGGTTTGGTGGAAGTGATGAGAAGATGGAGTTAGGTGAATATTTCAGAGCCATAATAGGATGGATTGAAGTCAGTGGAAACATCTCCACACCCTTGCAAAGCTTGGTTCAAGTTTTGGAGTATGTTAGCCTTTAGGGTGGATTAAGGGCTAGGAAGAGTTGCAAACATTGCTCCAAGATTGACTTGGTAGGTAGAGTTGTGATGGTAGTGGGGTTGGCCAAGAGAACCAGGGGTACCTAAACAATAAGAAGGTCCTAAAGTTTAAGGTGGTGGAGTAAGACACTAAGGAGGTCTTGCAAGCAAGACCTAGAGCAGGAATCAGTGATTGATTCCTCCAACCTCCCTATCAGAAGCCCCCAGTTTGCACCTTGGTTCTTCATAGTTGTTCGCTTCTAAAACTCTGATATTAGGGCCTGAAAGTGACTTTAGGTGAATGTTGGGACTTTACAAGCAAGGAATTTTCCTCAACAAGTCTTCAAAGCCGTCAATGATCTTCAAACTACCTTAATCTGCACACACAATGAGAGAAAGAGAAAAATATTGATTTTTAGGGATTATAAGGGGTAAAAGCACAAACCCGTGTCACACTTTCGGCCTAATAAATAGTTTTGAGCAAACTAATTTCGGCCGGAAATTTTTTGGCCGAGTACGTTTCAGACCAAACTATGTGGCGTATATGTGGCACACATGGTTTCGGCCGAAACCAAAAAAAAAAAAAATTCTCCTTGCCAACTTTACAATCAAATTTCAATTTGGATTATTATATGTGAAGGGGTTTCTATTGGAAGGGTTTCAACAAACAACCCTTCCGATAGAAACCCTTTCAGCCGAAACTGTCTAGTTGGCATCCTAGTTGGTAGCCAACTCAACATTTTTCAGAATTTTCTGAAACTTTCAACTTTAACTAAGTATTTCTCCTATTAGAATGATTTTTTTGCAAAAAATAAAAATACCCTTTTGTAGAGCTTAGAGCGAGGAATCCAAATATATAACATTTTAAATATTTTTATTAGTTTTATTATATGTTATTTTTAAAATAATGCAAGTAAGTTGTCAAAATTAAAAATTCGGTTAATTAGAAATTTAAAAAAAATAGTAAAACATATTAAAATTATTTAAAACTTATATGGTCCAATACAAGAGAGATTCTTCTTCAAAAGGGTACAATTTTTTTTTTGAAAATGATTAAACAAATTGATAATAGTTGACGGCCCATGAAAACTATCAAATTCAGACATGTTTCATTTTAAAATGTTATTATGAGAAAACTATACCTCAAAATTTGATTGTTTTTTTTTCATGCAGTAGATATTTAAGTTACCTATTTGGAGAAAAAAAAATTAGGGAGATATGAAGTTTTTTCCAATTTTTTTCTTGGAGGTCCGTGAAGTCACTCTTTTCTGAAATTTTCAGCATTCTAAAATTTGTCCTTAAATTGAAAAAAACATAATGAAACCAATTTTTTTATATTTTTTAAAAATTATAGGAATAAACTTCATCAAAAGTTATACATTTCATTAGTGTACACCATTTTTAAATTCAAAAGATAAAGACCACGTTTATGTGATCGAACTTCAGATTTTCTTTTGTTGTTGGTCGATTCCTTTATAAAGTGTGACACAATATAGCCTTTTCAACAACACCTTATCAAAAATGAAAAATGTAGCCTAAGCTAGAGAAAAATAATCACCAATGCGTAATGGAATGAATCATAAAGTCTAACATTAACTATTTTACTCCGTTGCAACCATAACCACCAAATGGAAGCTAGAGAAACCCATAAAACCATAGGCACAAAACCCATGCAAAATGATAGCCACAAAATACCAACCATAAATGAAATAATACTGTTTTAACAAACAATATACTCTTTTCTCAAGAAAGTCTTTCGAGAATTGAAATAATATAGCCTAAGTCAGAGAACAATAATCAAGAATACCCAATGGAACTACAGATAAACTATATAACATTAACTATTTTATTATGTTGCAAAAATAACCAAAAAATGAAATCCATAGAGAGAAACCCACAAAAAATTAACAATAACAAACCCAAGCAAAAATATACTCTTTTCTCAAGAGAACCTTATCAAAAATTGAAATAATATTGCCTTTTTAACAACACTTTTTCAAAAATGAAATAATATAGCCTAAGCCAGAGAACAACAATCAACAATGCCCAACTGTATAATGTTAACTATTTTATTCCGTTGCAACCATGGCCATAAAATAAAAGCCATAAATCAAACAATATTAGTTTGAACACCAACCCACCAAAAAAAGTAAATAGTAACAAAGCCATGCAAAAATATACTCCTTCCTCAAGAGAACCTTACCAAAAATTGAAACAATATAGCCCTTTTAACAACACCTTATCCAAAATTCATAATAACAAACCCACACAAAAATATACTATTTTCTCAATAGAACCTTATTGAAAATAAAAAGAATATAACCTTTTTCAACAACACCTTATCAAAAATAAAACAATATAGCCTAAGTTACAAAACAATAATAAACAATGCCTAGTGGAATCAAACATAAACTGTATAACATTAACTATTTTATTTTGTGCCAACTGTAACAACAAAATAGAAGTCATAAATCAAATAATATTGTTTCCAACAACAACCCAGATATAAAAACCCACAAAACACCAACCGTAAACGAAATAATACTGCTTTTAATAAACAATATACTCTTCTCTCAATAGCGCCTTATCGAGAATTGAAACAATATAGCCTAAGCTAGAGAACAATAATCAATAATACCCAATGGAACCAAAGGTAAATTGTATAACATTAACTATTTTATTACGTTGCAACCATAACCACAAAATGAAAGCCATAGGGAGAAACCCGAATAATAATGAACAATGCCTAATGGAATCAAACATAAACTGCATAACATTAACTATTTCATTTTGTTCCAACCATAACCACAAAATAGAAGCCATAAACCAAACAATATTGGTTTCAATAGTGACCCAAATACAAAAAACCACAAAACCATAACCACAAAACCCATGCAAAACAATAGCGACAAAATGCCAACCATAAATGAAACAATACTGATTTTAATAAATAATATACTCTTTTCTCAAAAATGCCTTATCGAGAATTGAAACAATATAGCTTGAGCCAAAGAACAATAATCAATAATACCCAATGTAACCAAAGATAAATTGTATAACATTAACTATTTTATTACGTTGCAACCATAACCAAAAACTGAAGCCATAAAGAGAAACCCACAAAAAATTAATAGTAACAAACCCATACAAAATTATTCTCTTTTCTCAAGAGAACCTTATCAAAAATTGGAATAATATTTCCTTTTCAACAACACCTTTTTGAAAATGAAACGCTATAGCCTAAGCCAGAGAACAATAATCAACAATGACCAATATTCAACAATGCCCAACTGTATAACATTAACTATTTTATTCGGTTGCAACAATGACCACATAAGAGAAGCCATAAACCAAACAATATTGGTTTGAACATCGACCCAAATGTAGAAACCTACAAAACACAAAAATTCATAGTTACAAACCCATGCAAAACCATAGCCACAAAATGTGAACCATAAACCTTGAACAATATTCATTTTTACAAATATTATAGCCTTTTCTCAATACCAGCTTATCAAAATTTGAAACAATCAACAATACCTCATCGAGAACCAAACTATATAGCATGCCACAAATCTATGAACCCAAAATTAAACAATATCGCAAAGGGTTATTTTGATATGCACCTCTTCCTGCTTCGGTCAAATAGTCCTTTTCATGCTAGCTTTCCCTACGCTGCCTTATTTCTCAAACCTTGCAAAAAACTACATAACATTGACAAATTTATTCCATTGAAAAAATTCAAAAATTCACAGTAACAAACCCATACAAAACCATAGACAAAAAATGTGAATGGTAAACGAGTGTTTTCTCAACATCAACCTATCAAAATTTGAAACAATAAATGCTACCTGACCCTAAATCAAACAATATAGTCTACCACAAACCGTGAACCACAAATGGAACAATATTGCAAAGGATTATTTTGATATCCACCTCTTCCCTCTAGCTTTCCTACAAAAAATGGGCACCCTCATAGAATACACTCGGCCCACCTTCACAAAGGCCTTGTTTCTGAAAACCTGCAAAAAACTGCATAATGTTAACAAATTTATTCCATTGCAAAAATTAAAACATTCATAGTAACAAACCCATGAAAAACCATAGACATAATACGTGAATGATAAACGAGTGTTTTCTTTACAATAACCTCTCAAAATTTGAAACAATAAACACTACCTTACATAAAATCAAACAATATAGCCTTCCACAAATCGTGAACCACAAATGGAACAATATCGCAAAGGGTTTTTTGATATCCACCTCTTTCTGCTAGCTTTCCTACAAAAAATTGGCACCCTCACAGAATAACCTCTGCCCACCTTCACAGAGGTCAAAGAACGTTGCATAGAACTTACACCCTCATCGCTCACAACTCTGATAATAGGTATAGAAACAGAATGAGACCCAACAATGCCTTATCAAAAATCTCATAGACATTCGCTATGTTTTCTGAGGTTTGAAGTGACAAGTGTTATTACAAACCATTGCCAGTACACGAAAAGCATAAAAAAATTAATGTTGATGTGAACCGACATTAATTTTGGTGGCCTTCTCTATCCACGCGGTGGTAAATCTGCCAACCTACTCCCAAGCCATCCGCCACCTTTTTCACGGCTACCATAAGGCTCAAAAACTAGGGAGACTGATGAAAATTCTGACCATCGTTCGAGCACATCCACCACCTTTTTTACGGTCACCAGAAAGCTCAGAAACTAGGAGGCTGACAAAAATTTCAACCAAAGTTCACACAAATATCGTATCGGTTAATAAATAACAAAAAAATTAAATCTAATAATTTAAAATTATGATAATTTATCATTTATTACATAATATATGTCATGCATTGCTTAATATTTAACACACTTACATTTGAGAGGGGTTACATCCTTGTATGATAATATTTAAAATCTTTTTTAGGGTTATTATTTTTACCAAAAATAAATAAATGTAAAGAATATTAATAAACACAAAGATTTGTCCCCTGTAAGAGGTTATTTAATTGAAAACAAGCAAATTGGGTCTTCATAAATTAAATATATTCAAAAAAAATAAGATACATTTGTAGGGTTTTATGAGTCGTGGATTAGATAACAACCTATTTATTTCATGTCAAGTGCACAAAGTAAACACATATATTAAGTGGGAAACATTTTCATTTAGAATATGAGAAAATATTCAAAGGAATGACTAAAAATTTGAGATTAGAAGAATCCACAACATAAAGAAACCATAGTCTAGCTCATAGACCAACCGTATTATTTATTCTTTTACTAAAATTGAAGAGACAAAATAATCTTTCCTTCTTGTACAATATGAGGCAATTGAAAATAAATCCCAAACAAGAACCCCCCCTTTCTCATGAGATGATTTTATAATATATTAAAAAAGATATATCGTTTAGTTTTGTAACTCCCTCTTTTATGCCCCTTTTTTCTAATATTACATTTTTTTAAAAGAAATTTTCCTATATTTACAGTCTTTAACTCATTAAATTTAAATAAATTTAAATAATATAAAAATAAATTAATAATCAAATGATAGGTTTTAGCAATAAATTGACTAGTGAGTGATCATCATGACATTTTATGAAGAACATTACATGTATTGGCCATACATGGTCCTTCAATATGAAAGTTACTAGAGCCTTAGAATTCATCAATATAACTATGTTCTATTGTATTTGTAATTTAATAGTGTGAGAATTCCAAAAGTACAATCTTGAAAAATATTATACAATTTTTTCATTTTTGGGGAAACTTCATTATACATACAACCTTTAGTATCAAGGGACATAGAGATTATCTATTTTATAACCCAAGATTTATCTTGAATATAATTCTAATGAACTCAAGTGAGGCCTCTTATTTAATATTTAAAAACACTCAAGATATCCAGCCTCATTTCTCTTTTAAAATATGTATCCATTTGGGAAATAGCGTTGCAGATTATAGTTTGACACTCTCCAATCCTAATACTAAAATTAATAAATATATGCATAACATGAAAAACTAAAAATTTGAAAATTTGAAACATTTTAATGCCCCAAATCACTAGACTAATGATACACTTTGAATCAATATTGAAAGTAAAATAATGTTTTTGAACAACATCTTTGTAAATTTTTTGAGTATTCGTGACCATGAAACTACCTTTTAGACTCCAAGGATCCCATATCTGCAACTACCTTGACGAGAGTAGAAAATGTGTAATTCCAAGTGACCATATCTCTTCCATGTACTTTGTTAAACTATAATTTATCTAAATCTTTTAAGTTATCATATTTTTCATACATCCTACGCAAGGAATTTTTAATGAATGCATCTAACTAAATACCATTTTGATTATTCCTGAAAATAAAAATAGATTTAGGTTTGTATATGTAGGGTGCCTCTATAAAAATAGGTCCAATAACTCTATCCATATGGTGCATGCCTTACAATCATTACATATGGGATATGATAGAATCCTTTTGAGGTATTTATATCAAATAATTCACATGAAACTTCACTCTATGTGTTCACCTACCATGGTGGTTGCAACAATAATAACTAATAGCTAACCATACATCTCCATTGTTTAATTCTAGTGAAGTGGTTATTAATCACTGTTCCATTGGAATTAATCTCCATTATAAATTATGTGCTCCTTCATTAATTCATACTATTGTATGAATGCCTTTATTTTTTGGAGATCATAATAGATTCTTTGTGTTTCCATTTAAATGTATTTTTTAAGGCAAGATATTATAATTTATTCTATATATATATATATAAATATCCACTTTTTATTTGAATATTAGAGCCTTATATATATTGAGTCACTATATATATTTAACCATTATATATGTATATATATGTATGTATATATAGTATATATATGTTTACATGTATATATGATATATATCAAAATACTAATTTACCTATAAATATATTCTTTCCCATAACTCTAAATTTGAGATATATACAATTATGAAAGTAAATATGTGTGTGTGTGTGCATATTTCAATTTGTTGTATTTTTATCTCCTTAAGTCAATTTACTTATCTATGAAAATATTTATATTATTTAACATAGCTCAAAGAAGAATATTTATTAAAAATTCTCGAAGTTGAATATTATCAAACTTAGAATATTTGACAAGAAAATATGTGACATGAAAAACCAAAATGATTGATGAAGGAAATATGATCAAAGGGATAAAAACGATAAAAAATAGAAACATGATACAACACATATACCGTTATTTTTACAACCCAAGGAAAAAACATATCTATATAATAAATAATAAATCATTAATAGTGCATATTCACGAGTTATCAAAACCATGGTCTACATGTGATTCTTATCAATCTATTTCCCTCTTTTTAATGATTCTCTCCCTTGTTGTCTAGGAGGGGAAAACTAATTTCCTACATCCACCTCATTGAACTAAACATATAGTTTAATAATTGTAATATCACAACATAATATAAATCATTTAGGAACATCACAATGATAAGAAAATCACACATACATCTTTCCAATCAACATGAAACTGGTATTTTCCTTTTCCTTAACGTAATAAAGCAAAATAATCAGAGTATAAATACCCTCAAAACATAGCTTGGTATCATAATTTTAAACACTTATTGAAGTATCCAACTTAAATTTAGTTAAAAATATCATAGTCATTTTGGTCCAAAAATGGGGTGTCATACTAACTAAAAGATTGTAGCATGAAGTTTCATGACAAAATATCCTAATATGTATAAGATTACAACATGTGTAAGTTACACTAAAGGTATGAATGATATCATTTTTATGTGTACAAGTTTATTTCAAGACAAAAAATATCTTGAAAATTTCTAATTATTTATAATAATTGGACCTTAGGAAACATTTGTATACATGTCCTTTAGCTATATGCATTTTTTTCCTTGAACTATTATTTCTAGTGTTGAGTCTCTATTCCAATCATGATAATAAGTAAGGTGAAAATATTTTAGTAAAAAAATATTTTTAAAAATATGCAAATCTGAAATAAATCTCTTAATAGTTGGATCAACATATAACATTTTCTATAGGCATACATTAGTAATAAGAATAAAATTGAAAAAATTAAAATAACACAAGACTTGCACAAAGAAGCCCTTTTGAAAAAATCTACTAGAGAAAGAGTACATGGATATATTAGTCTTCAAATAGCATGGATATAACATCAGCCCCTTTTTTTTCTTTACAATGTTATAATATGCAACTTTATGGCTTGTATTATAATCATTTTTTAGTCATCATGGACTTCTACAATGTAAATTTTTAATCCTATTATAATATAAATCATATAGTGGATCTACCACTTTTATTTTTTTTTAAATTATCAACCCACTTCCTCTCTATACCATGAAAGCATTTTAAGAGCACATATGTACTTGTAAATATGATATCAAACTACTATCTCATAATTAAAATATATAGGAAAAGAGAGAGACCAAATCATAAGTTGTTCATCTAAAAACTAGATACCAAAACATGATATCATATAAAATCTTCATGCCCACCTTGGAGGGAATCTATGGGTATGTGCAGGATCATGATGGGCCAAAAAGTGGCAATATGATGGGTATGTGGCTGACGACTTTTTTTTTACCCAAAATCAATGAAACAAAAAGGGTTTTTAAAGGAGATTCTCAGCTTTCCACCAATATAAATTATTATTTACTTTGAATTTAATAAATAATTATTATTCATTTTCTATTGAATAATGACTAAAGTCATGATTTTTAGGCTGATTGAAAAACATCTATAGCTTTCAAATGGTATCATATTTTTTGAATCCAAAACATGCATCACATTCTATGCTTCACATAATATAAGATTAAAAAATAAAAAAATGAATTTCATGAAGTTTTGAGCAAGTTAAGGTGGTCAGACATACGAGTCTTCATATTTTTCAAAAGTTTTCATAAAAAAATTATAATTAATTATTTACTTGGAAAAAAATTACAAAATAATATGCATCACATTGTGACATTATTCCTCTACTTATATCTAAAATATTATCATTTTAATGTGGTTAGGGTGGTTAGATAGACACCTACTTCTTATTTTTTCCCTGAAATTTAAGTACTACTGTATTGAAATTTTAAATTTTCACCAAATAGATTTTATTTTTTGTAAATAAACCTAGTAATTTATAAAATACATTCAATTTTCTACAAATTCTATTCTTACATATTGTTGAAATAATATAGATAACCTATTCAAATTTTTATGTCACATTTTCTAACTCTGAATTTTCTAAATTTTTTGCCACTTAAGGGCCTATTTTTTCCATGATGATCCTGCACATACCCCTATTAAGAATAGTAAATTTATTCAATGAGTCGCCAAATAGAAAATTTAATTTCAAATTTATCTTGAACCCCAACTTTTTGACATCGTATATCCTTAAATGTATCACTCGATTATAAAGAAGATAACTAATTTTGGATCTTATCCATGATAATGAGATTCTTGTCTCTACAATTGTAACATCTATAATTGCAAAAGGAGTTTAGCTACTCCAAAATGAAAATTTAATTTCCACTATAGTGTTCAACCTTCCTCATAAATGCATGTGAAACCTAATATATAAATTTATAAGATAATATAATTAAAAATTATTAATCTAATTAAACCCTAGTTGTCTGATTAAATCTTCCAAGAGTGTTGGAGATGCAGAAAATAGACATAAAATTTACGTTATGAAAAGCCACTCCAAACATTCTCCCATTTGATATTATAAAATGTAAAATAATTTCATAGTAAATATAAATGATTTAAGTAACAAATTTAAGGCTCATGGAATTCTTGCAACAAGAGAACTTATTTGTGCTTGTTCCGTTTTATGAAGGAATACACAACATGACCAAACTTGTGTAACAAGACCTTTTCATTATCTACCATCTCTTTTTCTTGGAGACATTCATGTTAAGCTGGTGGTACCTCATTTTTAGTTGGTTGATCTAGAGGATAGTCTACCTTACTTCTTCTTTGAGCAAGAAACTTTTTCTTTCCATGGAAAGTTTCTGGGTGATTTTTTTAGAAGAGGAGATTTATAGGTGAATGGAATATATTTGGAAGGAAACATTTTGAACTCTAATTCTTCTCTTCAAACTAATTCTTTCATATTATTTTTCACACCAAGGAAGATCATAACTTCTTTTGGACGAACAGGCGATAGTTTTTCATACTACCGAAGTAGTTCTATTCTCAAAATCCTTATATATGACTTGTAAGAAGTGATTATATTTATGGTTCACCTCTTGATTCATTTCAAAAGTATTCTACTAGATGTCCATAAGAAACCATTTGGCTAAATCATTAGCAAAGAAGATTGAAAGTTTTGTGCATTTTGATCTTGATCTTGATTTTCAAAAATATTTTCATGAGGGTTTGGATCATTGTATATCTCTCTTAACTCTGATTTCATTCAATATTGGTTCAATATGTTTAAAATTATTTGTTACAATTTATAGATTTTCAAGTTTTACATTTTTGGCACTTTTGCTATATCAAGATTTTTCTCAATAGGTCATAATGATCCTTGATATAAGTTTGACCCAATAAGGCTACAATTGAACAAAAAACATAAGGAGTCCAAATCTACTTGCAAATTCATCTAATAGAGGTTAAATATGACCTAGTGGACATTTGTACCTTGGTAATATTAACAACAAATCTATTTTTTTAATCAAGATACCATATTTTTATTGAAAAGATAAATAATAAATTAATTAAACATGTTCAAGGGTAAATTAAATAGTAGTCTTTTAATGAAATATAATTTATATGTTATTTAAATTAAAAATATTTTACAATTTACCTAAAAAATGTAGTTGGTAATTTATATTAACATCTCAATTCAACAACATTTCTCATCATCATCCCTCATCAATCCCTTTATCACTATTAATTAAATGATTTTAATTATTTAATTAAACTAACATATTTCCCTTTTTAATTAAATTGTTGAATTATTTTACCAAGTTTCCTCATAACTATCAATCAAATGATTTTTATTTAAAACTGACTAATGCATTTATTTCAATTCAACATCATTTCTCAGCATGATTCCTCATCACTCCCTTTTTCACTATTAATTAAATAAATTTTAATTATTTAAGTAATGTATCATTTCTTCTTGTCCACACCAATTAATTAATTTATCATTTATTCTTATCCACACTAATTAAATTCTCAATTTTTATCATCCACACAAATTAAATATTTTCAATTATTTAATTGAATTTTCTATTTATTGTTCCACTCACATTGATTAAATATTTTAAATTTTATTAAATCATGCATTCTTCTCATCTGATATAATTAGCTAATATTTCCATTTGACTTTTCAATTCCTTTTTAAAAAATAAATAAATATTTTATTTATTTTTAAAATATATTATTTTATTTGTATTCCTACATCTCACTCACTTCCACTTCATCTACCCATGTAGTCAGTCATCTGATCCATATAGCCTCTTAACTCCACACCATAGCCTTTCATCCAGACACATGTCACGTGCATGTTCCTCATGATCTCTTAAACATTCACATTCATATAATCTCAATCATCCTACACCATTGATTGAATATTAGTAAAAGATATAAAACCTTCATCTTTTAGCCAGTCTATCTCTCCATAAATTTCACAAATCTTACATCCATATTATACTCATTTTGCATTTAATTTCCTATCTGAGTTATGCTAAATATATTGATAAATCCACATAAATTCAAATTACAATAATCACATTCTATTATGGAGAAAGAATATGCATGATGGTGGAGGTAAATTAGTCAATTTAATTTGATTTGTAATCATGTTTGTTCTCATGATTCATTGAGGTAGGTTATTTGTGAAAAGAAGAAAAATAGGTGAATTAATGAAAATAAAGGGAAATAGGGTTATGATGGACCTATCTTCCTCTATTTCATTAGGAAATGAGATCCACACAAAGAATTGATTATCAACCCTTATGTGAATCAAGCCAAAGTATGAGCCCATTTTATTGAGAGTATGTAATTATAGGTCATGCGTGTAAGGTTGTCCTAGATTTGAATTGATGAAAAGACTATGTATTTATAGGTGTTTATCTCATTTCTCAAAAAATAGATTCCAAAAGCCAACAATTGTATATCAAATTTGAATCATTAAAATACCACCAAAAACATATTAAAATTTGGGATCTAGGACTTAAGGAGGTCCCATTCACCATTGGGAAAAAATTTCTTGGCCCAAAATTCTAGGACAAATTCATTTTGGGGTGGTTAAAATATCAATTACATTAATTAAATATAAGTTTCGCTATTGAAAAATGAGCAAAATATGGCTTTGGAATGCATAATTCTGAAAATTAGGACCATAATTAAGTCCAATTAATTAAGGATTGAAAGGTATACAATTTACTACACTATATTTAGCACCCACTTTAGTGAGAGTATGAGCCCATGCTCAGACTCACACTAAAGTAGGAAAAATATGCATTAAGAGAGGTCCAAGTGTACAAATGATTGAAAGATAGGATGAAAAATATCAAGGAGATGGCCAAGCCCCTAGGATCGAAGATCCCACATATGGAAAACAAATATAAGGAAAAAAGGGACACACAAGATGTGTAAGACAATATACACAAGAATTCAATCTAAAAAGCTAATGCAAAAAGGAAAAAGAGAAAAAGGATGGACTAGCCATTGTCGTGTTGTTGTCCATAATAATGTTCACAAGTGAAACTTGTTGTCCACTATGTGAAAAAAAAATATACTCGTGGGCAAGTGAAAATCCATTATTCACTAGGTGAGGAAAAGTGATGAGAAACACACACTAGGTCTACAAGGTGTGC
The DNA here is from genome assembly GCA_007115665.2 of Sequoiadendron giganteum. Taxonomy (NCBI): domain Eukaryota; kingdom Viridiplantae; phylum Streptophyta; class Pinopsida; order Cupressales; family Cupressaceae; genus Sequoiadendron; species Sequoiadendron giganteum. The sequence goes on along the minus strand of CM021100.1, from coordinate 603,427,969 downwards.
ACTCATAAAAAAGGTGGCACATGGGTAAAGTCATCACAAAAATTATGTACAAATAAGTCGGTGCCAAAAATGATCAATGTCAAAATGAAATAATACCAATGTATTCCCCCACTTTAAAGGAATTTCTAAACACCATATTGTGAGTCATTACTTTGAAGTAGAAATGATATATGTCAATTGATAAAAGGGCCATGGTAGTGTATTTCTAAATCCCTATGAAAATTATATGTTTCTAAGTAAAGTTACATCATGAAAAAGTATGTTTCCCCCACATGCAATCCAAAGATAACACACAAGGGGTCCACAGATTCAGAGTCACCACATGTCTTTTCTATAGTGATATAATAGAGCTTGGAACTATCATCATTCCCAAAATATCTTATTTAACAATGACCAAAAAGGATGAATGACACATAGAAAGGCAAAAGAAAACAATCATTTAGGTCAACATGCAAGAGACCTAAATGTCTCCATGCATTGTATCATCCCCAAAAGGAAAACACAAGACAATGAAAAGACATTTTTTATGAAAAAGAGAAGGATGTAGATATGAATAGAAGAATCTCACAACAAATTGAATTCCTTTGTATCATTGCACAAACAAAGAAACAAGAGTCATACAAAGAAATCTCACAAACATAAAGACATGCCAAGATATTATGACACATGTTAGCCAACCTAAAGGAAGTCTCCTGCATCCCAATCTTATTTATTATAGGCAGAAGGTGGATAACTAGCCAAAGGAGCAACAACAAGTGTCGTACTAGGAAAATCACTAGCTTTAACACATGGTGATGCAATTTTTTGAGGAGGATCATCACGGTTGCACCCATCTAAGTTCATGGAATAGGAAAATACCAAATTTAACTCATTATACACTTCCTCATCAATCTTAACAATCTCATCATCATCATCATCCAAGTTAATCGTAGTAGGAGGTCTAAGTAAAATATCCATTGTATGCTCACGTTTTTGTTGTTATGAAGGTGGAGAACCATCATGCTCTATTTGAGTTAGTTTTGATATTGGTTTTTTGTTTTATTATTTTCTTCTAATTGACGAGCAATAGAATGATGTCTATGCATACACTCTTTAGCAATTCAATTTCTTCTTGGATGTTTTTCAAAGTTGTGATGGTGTAGGAGTGGGTTTATCAACCATTAGGTTTTGTTCTTCCTACAAGGGAGGAATAGAAGGAAGCAACAAGGGTTGGGAGACTATTTTCTCATTAGGTTTGTAATTCTTTTTTATCTTAGGAGGAACCAAAGGAGTTGTATTGTTATCTTATAGTCTCTTGTAGGAAATGGTTGGGTTAATTGTGTTTGAATTTTATTGATTACTCAAAATGGATTTTGGTTCAAGCATTAGTTAATCAATGATAGGTTGTGGAGGAGAAAAAATCATCAACTTAGGAGTATTTCTAAGAGATAATTATTCTATTCACTTTGTCTTTAAATATTGATATCATTTGACAAATAAGTATTCACAAGGCTTTATAGGTTCCATAGGTTTGGGCCAAAAAAAATCCAATGAAAATTTTCCACATCAAGACAAAGGATTAAAACCACTATGATGCATAGTGAAAGTTTCATTTCTAAATGGAAATTTCAAGAATTTATGACTTACCAATGGGATAGCATCCATGGAGCATAGCCATGGATAGATTAACTTCACATAGAATTGAGATAACATTGGGATGATGGAGAATGAGACATCTAATTTTTTTGGTCAAAATTTTAATGGGAGAGTGATTGAACCTATCATAGGGTTAGAAAAACCATCATGCATTTTGATCATTGTTTTTAATTGTTCATAATAATCTTGGTAAAGTTCATGCACAAATAATAATTCACCAATGATCACATTCTCTATAAATATAGGATTAATTAATATCCCATTTGTGGTATTGTCATTGATTCTTCTCGCTATGTAGAGAGTACCATCGGTTGTATGCTTAAGTATATCACTATGTGAGATATCAATATCCATAGATAACTTGGTTTGGCCTTTATGAGGTTTAATGCCAACGAATCTAATCATGGTATGTAGATCATCTTCATTACCACTCTTGTCACCATTAGTTACATCTTGTATGTTGTCAAAATTCATCGCATCATTCTTAGTATCACTACCTTTAACAAATGAGATTGAGTGATTTAGGATTGGATTGTTGAAGATTTGAAAATTTTCATTAGGTGCCCGACAATAGATTTATTTCCTTGATTATTAACTTTGCCCAACTAGATGTGATAAGAATCAATGAGGTCTTGCACTAAATTTTTAAGATTCCTACATCATTCCTTATCATGTCCAACTTGTCAATGATATTGGCAAAAGGTATTGAGATTATGGTTTGGATGTAAAGGTTTACTGGTGTCAAGTACTCTAACAATAGGCAAGGTGATTAATTTTTTTCTTAGCAGTTGTAACATGATTGAACGAAGGGTATCAGGTAGTGGGGTGAATTGCCTATTATTTTTTATAAATTGGTATAGATTTTTTGTGTTTATGGAAGCCACTTGAGGTTCAACATGATGGGTTGCTTGAGGTCGAACTATGTGTATAATATCTTGTTTGGTTTCTTGAATGGTTGAAAATTGTTATGATGCACAATTTCAGATTTTTCAAGATGGGTTGAAGAAGTCTTGTCTACACGTTGATTACGTGAGTTTTGATAGTCATAGAGAGTTGTGCATAGGTGTGTAAAGGAGGGAAACTCCATCATCCTAATATTTTTTAAATATTTATTTGTAATTTATCAATGAACATCCTTTGAAGATCAACATTAAGAAGCTTAATGTTGATTTTTGAGTAAAGTAGTATATAATGAGCTATAAAATCGGTGACCCATTCATCTACTCAGTGTTTACATTGCATGAGATCAAGTAAAGCCATCTTAGGACCAATGTGCACTTTGAAATGGTTTAGAAAGGCATCAAAGAGATCATTGAATGAGTTGATTGAGTTATTTGGTAAGGAAAAAACCATCCCAAGTCTTTATCTTTCAAAGACCTAGGAAAAGTTTTAGCCAATAGTTTTTCTTCAAAAATGAAGTGAATACATAAGTTTATGTAAGTGAAACATGGTTTTTAGGATCTCCTTTACCATCATATTTCTCAAATATACGAATCACTATACCTTGTGGCATTTGTGTTCCCAATATCTCCAATGATAATGGGTTTCTTTTTAAATATTGTGAAAGAGGGCAATTTTGATTTTGGTTCAATGTTGCTATTTATTGTTGGAGGGTTGTGACATGTTGCAAAAGTTGGTTTATGATGGAATCATTGGTTGTGTTTTGAGATGGAGGGGAATATGGTGGAGGTTTATATGTGTTGGGAGGACAAGTGAATTGTAATTTTGTGATAGTCATGGGGTTTGAAGATATGATATCTAAATTCACAAAGCTAAAAGGATTTTCGGTAGAATACCCAAAGTTGGTATGATATTGTTGGTTGGTTACATTGTTGTAGTTACATTCGAATTGGTATATGTAGAAATAAAGGTGTAGTGTATGAAAATGTATCCATTTACATTTTAAAACTTGTTTGGGTCCTCCCTACTAAAATTAGGCTTCTTTATGCCTTATTTCATCTTATTTTGCATCCACAAGACTTATTTAACAAATTTCTCTAAGGATAATCCTGACATTTATTAAATGACCAATCATAATTCATGATTTTGGGTTATGTGTTCTAGATCTAGTGATTTGGGACTCATACACCACCTTAGGAATATGGGTCCCACCTACGTTTCAAGACCTGATCCTGAATATGACATTGAACTTAACATTCTTGAAATTTGTGTCCCAAGCTTTGGCTACTAGGACTCATATGCCAAAATTGGAATATGAGTCCTACTTTAGCTTGGACCTATTTTGAGTTCAATTCTTGGTGGTATTTTATTCTTCTAGATATGATGTCATCTTGTAGTGTTGTAATTTTGGGAAATTTGGCATAAACTAGTATAAATACAAGGTTATTTCATATATTTTCTCCTAACAAGATCTAGCAATTTTACTAGCCATCAAGTTATCATAAGAGAATTTTCAAGAGAGTTTACAAGAGCATTCAAGAGCTTATTATCAAACATTTTGGAGATATATTCAAGATTCAAGCATTATGTCAAAGTCATCATGCATCATGTGTGTTTTTGAGCTAGCATTTGTGATGTAAGTTTCATGATTCAAGTAAGAATTCAAAGACATTATCTCATATCAATAATCAAGATTCAAGATCTACATTCATGCTAGCCATCTCATACAATATTCAACCTTTATTCCAAGGTTTTGGTGAGTTGCAAAATTACATATTGGGAATTCATCATTCCTACATGCTTTTTTATTTCATTTCAATGATTGATTACCAAAATAGGGTTTGACCAAGGAAAACCCCTATCCACTAACAAATATAGAAAATTCTCCCTCTACATGTGTGATTGCAGATCTAGGGTTTTTGAGACTTGAAAATCCTTTGAAGAAAAAATTGCAATATTGAAGAAAGTTTTCAAAGTTGTCAAGAAGTCTCCATCTTCACAAAAAGTTACCTACAGGATAGAATTCAAAATTTAAGAATCGGAGATTGGATGGGAGAGAAGCTACAAAAGATCACTTGAGGATACCATAGTTTTAGCCAAACCATAATATCGAGACTAAATCACTTCCTTGTGAATATGAGTTCCAGTATACCACTTTTCAACAATTTTTTGTAGATCCTGGTTTATCAGTTGTAGATTTTAGAATCAGCCAAAAACCCTAAACTGGGACTAAATTACCCAGTCTAGCGTATCGGTCTCGATTAACATCAAAAGTTATGATTTTGGGATTACTAACCTTGTTTTGTACAACTCCATTCTTCCAGGTACTTCTTTGTTTAACCCCAGTTTGTTAAACCTCCTATTAGTCGCACCTAAGGAAACCTTCTAGCAATCTCTTTTCCTAATAGGATCATTAGGTTGAGATATCTAGGGTTTCCTTGAATAAATTGAGTGAAATAGGAGGGACCTAGCCCCTTATGTGTGTTCCATCTCCTAAAAGTTGGGGAACACCCTATTTTCTTCAATTCATTTTGGTGAACGGGTATGTGCAGGATCATGATGGGCCAAAAAGTGGTGATATATAAGTGATATGATCACCCATGTGGTTGACGACTTTTTTTACCAAAAAATGATTAAACGAAAAGGGTTTTTAAAGGAGATTCTCAGCTTTCCACCAATATAAATTATGATTTACTTTTAATTTAATAAATAATTATTATTCATTTTCTATTTGAATTGTGACTAAAGTCCTAATTGATAGGTTGATTGAAAAATATCTATAGCTTTCAAACAGTATCGCATTTTTTAATTTGAAACATGTGTCACATTCTATGCTTCGCATACTGGATTAAAAAATAAAATTTAATTTTATGAAGTTTTGACCAAGTTAAGGTGGTCAAACATACAATTTTTAATATTTTTAAAAGTTGTAATAAAAAATTCATAATTAATTATTTACTTGGAAAAAATTACAAAACAATATGCATCACATCGGGACATGAGTCCTCTACTTATATCTAAAATATTATTAAAAAATTATTGTCATTTTATTCTGGTTAGGGTGGTTAGACAAACACCTACTTCTTATTTTTTCCATGAAATTTAAGTACTACTGCACTGAAATTTCAAATTTTCACCAAATAGATTATTATTTTTTAAATAAACCTAGTAGTTTAAAAATTACATTCAATTTTCTATAGATTCTATTGTTACATATTTTTGAAATAATATAGATGACTTATTCAATTTTTTACGTCAAGTTTCCTAACTCTGATTTTTAAAATTTTCATCGCCACTTGAGGGCCTATTTTTTCCATGATGATCTTGCACATAACCAAACAAAACCTTTGAACACTTTCATTTATAATTTGGAGTACATTTCAGTCCTAGATCTATCTTACATTAACTTTGGATTAGATCTGGCATTTACTAATTTTTATTTAGGGCTTCTAAACTTTACATTAGTTAAAAGTGCATATAGGATGCATGTTTCCATATCAATGTTGAAATGCACAAGAAAACTAAGAGCAGGGGGTTAATCAGTTGTACCAAATTACTTTTACTTCTAACCTTAATCAATTCCACTTTAACTTTAATCTGTTATTAAGTATAAACATGAAATATAGATAACAAAAGAAAACACCACAGACACCAAATTTGTGTGGAAAACCCAATGAGGGAAAAACCACAGTGAGGATCAACTCACAATATAACAATAATGTAATACGAGATACAAAGACTCTCTACTAGAGGTCTCACTACCCAAAAAGGACTCACTATACATATACAAAGGCTAACTACCTACATATAGGACTCACTATCTAGAAGGAGGCTCACTACCTACAAACAAAGAAAGACAATAGAAAATCCACCACAACAGGTTCCACACATCTGTAGCTTGATCAAAGGATTATAGACACCATCAACTCACTGCTTTTAGGAATCTAACACATCAAAGTACTGATGCCTTGATTCAATTTCACACACTCTACTTTTCACACTTTTTTTGCACACTTCACACACATTATTGTAATTCACAACATCTTGGCTTGTATTTATTCCATCTTCGATCTTGAAAACTTTCTCCAAGGTCAGCTACACATCTTTTATTTTAAAAATTCAAATTAGGTCGGTGACTCAACATTCCCATGGTGGATAAGAATGAGAGTGGACCAATTACATACTTAATTAGGACCCAAACAATGTCCTAGAACAATCACACACTTCTGTAATCGATGCATATTCTCCATGTAACGTCTAAACATTAGGCCGACCAAACCTAATTAAAACAAAAAAGAAATTTCAAGTACACACATCCACAACAAGATGATGACACATGGAACACACAACATGCTTCACCAGACACTAAAACACTTCTTAGAAACCTTCAAATACATCCACAAGAACTGAAACAATGTTTATACATAGAACACTCTTCAAAAATCCAATCTGACCTTGCAAACACACATAGTAGCTCTAGAACAAGCCTTTGAGAGCATCAAACCACAAGGACATTTGCCAAAACATAGAGAATATCAATATTCACCTTCTTCCAAATCCACAAGATCTGAGACAAACCACCAAAAGACTACGGAGTAGAGACATGTCTCCTAGTCCACAAACAAATAGTTCTGCCAAACTGTTTCATACACCGATGAACACATCTTTCACTCTCCATAAACCTAGAAGCTAAAACTCAGCATATATTATCCATTGAATCTCATAAACAATACTATAGATCAAAATAGGCATAGGATCAATACATAAGGAATATAGAGAACATTACTGGAGCACACTCAAAACACACACACAACACTATATTTATTGTTTATTAATTTTCTTAAAATCACTTGACATCAACACATCTACAACACCATAAATATAGCTCCATGTACTCTCAACACTTTTACAATATCTCAACTATACATGTACTACCTGCAATCACTCTGAACTATGTTGACATCAAGGACAACATTAATGGAAACACCACCAAACACATTCATACCTACAACAATCTCCCCCTTTATCATTGATGGCAACACATGATGTGCAAAAACATCAAAGACAACATACACACTCTCCTGCTTCTTTCCTTTCATTTTTAGATTAGATAACCTTTACAACATTTTTGCACTCTCTTCTCCTTGCAAGATTCTCTCTCCCCAGATATAAATAGACTTTTTCACATGACTCTATCTCCCCCTTTGAAATCAATGGAAAATAAAATTTCTACATGAAACTTTTGTCATATAAATGAGTGCATCCACATGTCATACTGCAACAATGATATCCTCTACTCCCCCTGAGGAGTAGACCACAATCATCAGTCCAAACAAATAAAGAGTTTGTAGATCCACTGGACTGATGCACCTCCATGTGCACCTAGTTTAAGGAAGGAGGGGTAGTAACCCCTAACATCCCCCTGAGATACTCAAAAGTATCCTTCGGAAGAGCCATAGTAAATATATATGCAATTTGATCCTTAGTAGACACATATTCAATTATAACTTAATTTTCCAATACCTTCTCCCTCAAGCCTTGGAATGCATTACCAAATTCTTTAAATTGTTTATAGAACTTGTATTATCATAAAAGATAGGGATAAGCTCATCACTATCACACCTATATCCTTCAAATTTTTCTTCATCCAAAGTACCTTTGACAGCAGGATGTTGTTGCAATATACTCAACTTCTATTGTGGATAAGGAAATTTAATCATGTTTCTTGCTTAACCAAGAGACCAATATTCCTCCAAGAAAGAATGCACCGCCACTTGCACTCTTTTTCTCATCTACACAACCAACCCAATCTACATCAGTATAGGCATTCAAGGTGAAATTAGTATCCTTAGGATACCATAGACTGTAATTCAAAGTCCCCTTTAGATATATGAATATCCTCTTCATAGCTGTAACATGTGTCTCTTTAGATTTTTCTTGAAATATGGCAGCCAAGCATAATGCATGCATGATATCTGGTCTAGTAGTAGTAAGATATAGCAATTCACCAATCATAGATATGTACATTCTCTGATCAACTTTAGGAGAATCATCATTCTTACTCAGTTTGCATCTGGTTACCATAGGCATACAAACTAGTTTGGAATCATCCATTGCAAACATCTTCAACAATTCTTTAACATACTTAGATTGTGAAATGTGAACCACAAAAAATGACAGAGGGGAAAGATCCACTCTTGCACCTCTAGGGTTTTACACCTTGGAGGAAAGAGGTATTTCTTTCACACCTTTTCAATTTAGAGTTCATTCAAAGGGGGAGTTAGGGCCTTAATGTGATGTGTGTGGAGTTCCTTAAATGCTAAAAAACTTGAAATGCAATGATTTATTCAATGATAAACTATTGAAATGCAAAGCGCTACAAAACACATAATGATATGCAAACATATACAAAATGACCTAATAATGTACACTAAACTATACAAAAATGGAAGAGATAGAATTTGTGCACCTGGGATTCGAAGAGGAATCTGATGGAGGTTTGGAATGCTGATGAAAGTGTTGCAGAAGCCAAAAGGGACACTTGTACCAATCTGGGCGACCTAGTCCTAGATTTGAGAAAACTAGTCTGAAGCCTGTTTGTGCCAAATGGGTGTCTAGAAATGTGAAAATCACAGAAAGACCTATCCAATGGGACTAGGTCACCATTGTTGGAAACTTAGTCCTCTTTAGGACTTCTGGGATTTTTGAAGGGGAAACTAAAGCCCTCGATTTCCACCTTGTTTCTTCATAGTTGTCTGCTTCTCAAACTTTGATATTAGGGCTTGAAAGTGACTTTAGGGGAATGTTGGGACCTTCCAAGAAAGGAATGGTCCTCAAAAATTCTTCAAGGCATTCAATGATCTTCAAAGTACCTAAATTTGCAAACACACAAGGAGAGAAAGAGAAAAAAATTGATTGTTAGGGATTAGGGGTTTGCCTTGGTCAAACCCCTTTTAGGTAACTAAACGAAAATGAATAGAAATAATGTAATGAAACATCAAACATGAAGTAATGGAGTGAGTTACCATACCATGATGAGATATCTTGTGTTGTTGCAGCAATCAACCCTTTAATGCTTCAGAAAAGATGTCTTGTTGACTTGGAATGATCAAACCCTAGCTTGGTTGAGAAGGAGTGATGAGAGATTGAGAGGAGAGTGGATTGAGTGATGCATCTAATGAGAAATTAGGTTTTTAGGCTTATTTATACAAGTTATGCCCTAATTTTTCAGAAATAACACCATATAGGCCGACCTTAGGGTCTTAGAGACAATATCTCGAAAGAATATTAAGCTAAATTTTAATTTTATGCCACATGGGACTAGGTCACCTATGGTGGCAACCTAGTCCACCTAGGCAATTTTTATTGAATGTCGGGAATTAAAATGTTATTATTATTATTTTTTGGGATTGTCTCATGAAAAAACACTAAGATAAGACTTATATGTGTATTAAGGGGTCATTAAAGGGTTGATTTAGTGTTGAAAAGCCTAGGAAAGCATAAAACTATTTTACAACAACTTACAAAACTTTCGCAGAAGGCTTGGAAATGGGTGAAAAGAGGCTAAAAAGGGTCCAAAATCCATAGGAAAAGGTCCAAATGAGCGAATAGTGTCAAAATCTACACTTTTTTGCGACACATTTATCCCCCACTTTAGTGAGAGTATGAACTTACTTAAAACTCACACTAAAGTAGCCCAATGGAGATGGCGAAGAATGATAAAAAAGAAGAATGGGAAAGATGAAGGAGGTAGTCAAGCCCCCAAGGATTTGATATTCTAAGCCAAGAAGACACCAATACCAAAAGACATTCAAGGGTGAATGCATTATAGAAAAATGAGATACATGATCATGCAATGACAAGGATTAGAATGAAGAGAAGAAGGAAAGGGTTAAAAAGATGTGCTCACTTTGGGGCCACAAAATATCAGGTCGTATATGGGATGAATTGACCTAAAAGGCGAGAAACATACACACGGTTGGTATGTACTCCTACACATAAAGGTGGCTATGGGGAAATTTGTGCCGCTTGTTGGGCTTCTCATTTAACCATACCAAAGTTATACCTCATGATAACTTTGATAAGGCATGACAAAAGAAAGTGATGTTTGATATGATGATTTTTCAAAGGGATTTTTCTTTGTTCGTGCGATGTCTCATCTTAAGGAACATTATTTGTAATGTTTCTAGAAGAGGAAAAGTGCAAATGTACTCATCTTGTATGCAGGAGAGGCAAGGGCTCATCTTGTATGCAAAATATGAAAATGGGAATGTCTCATCCTTAGCAACATTGTGCGTAATGTTTTCAAGAGAGAGGATCATAGGAAAAAGAAGATCGCACAATGAAAATGTGAGTGTCGATGTATGCCCCCACTTTAAAGGAATTGCTACACATCGTTCTGTGAGCAATTACATTAAATTAGAAGAAGAGGAGGACATGAGAGCTTGTTCGGAAAGCCCTATGTCGAGTCTATGTTTCCAATAAGCTACATCATGAAGGAGGAGTGTATGTTACATGCCAGTCAACTTAAGGCATGTTGTTTGAATCCCAAGATGGCTCTTATATGTTCATGAAAGATTAATATCTAGTCAAAAGAGACAACAATGACATACGAGGGAAAATCCTAACTAACCCCTTGCCCCCACTCAGTGAAGGACAAGAGAGAGCTGAAGGGATTGATGGAATGCAAGGTTGAGTGAAAATCAATATCGATTAGAGGAATTAGGTGCCCCATAGATGGAAGAACATCAAATTCATTAATATGTTGAATTGTGTGACTCAAGGCCTTAAACTCATTAGTGTGATGACCATGAACTTGACTATAGGCACAAAATGAATGTTTGTTGTAATACTTATTTTGAGTTCGGGGAGGAAGAGAGATTAACTGATCTTGGAGGAGTCTCAACAAGATACCTTCTTGATCAATGGGAGAAGGTGATCCATTGGTTTGTGGCAAGGAAGGGTCATGCTTAGGATAGGATGTCATACCTACACAAGGCACTATGGATTATGATATTTTGTATACTCTTGTAGAGGAGTGTGTAAAATCTGCATCAATAGTGGGCTGCAAGATGACATTGGCTTTAAGCAAAGATTACTTTGTGGGTTGAAGGGTTATTTGGGATAGTTTTGATGGGAGGTGAAGGCTTGGTAATTTTTATTAAAGGACAATAATCGGGACCATGATGGGTTGTTCTCTTCATAGGATATATATGGGTGTGGATACCTTGTTCATTAGCACCACAAAATTTTCCACTATAGCCAAGTTATTTCATGAGATCATAACCTTTTCCATAAAGATTTAACAGGTTTTTTGGATCAGGTGTTTGTTCTTTGTTGGCTTATGTATCTAAAGTGGTTGGTTTGAATGATTCCAAGGAATCATCTAAGTCTTGTGTGGACAAGATTGTGTTTTCCTTATCAGAGTCGTTGTTGATGATCTTGGATGCTCCCACTAAGGGAGGGGTGAAGTCTAAGGAACCCCAAACATCATCTAAGAGTTTGGTGATTTTGTCATGATGTTTTTCACTAGGGTGGTGTGCGGGGTCCACTTGGGTGGTTGGTGTTAAGGTGTTGAAATGATTATGTTTGTATTTTTCAATGTGTAAGCAACTATTAGGTTTGGGATCGACATCAAGTGTGTACACTTTGTTGTTATAGATGTACTTAATCTTTTGATGAAGAGTTGAAGGCACTCCATTCATTGCATGAATCCATGACCTACCTATGAGAATATTGTATGAACCCTCATGAGGCTTAACAAGGATTTTGGTATCAAATTTAGCCCTTCCAACTATAAGATGGATAGTGATGACACCGAGCAATTGCTTAGTGACATTGTCAAATCCACGAATAGATAGAGAATCATGTTGGACATGGGATTTATCATGAAAGCATCATTTTATTTTTGTACTTCAAAAGGAGGGAGCTCACTTTGGTAAAAAATAATATCAACATTTATTCCATGAATAATAGTTTCTATGTCATTTGATTGCTCATGAGAAGGGATGGGAACTTGTTGTAAGGATACTTGCATCATGTTGTGGTAGTGGGGGGAGACTTGAATAAGGTCCCATAAGAATATTTTTGTGGGAGTATTCCTTAGTTGGTCAACAAGGTCATACTCCCTAACAAAGGAATTAAAGCGAGGGGCATCAGGCAATATGGGAGGAAATGAAGGTAAGGGTGTTGTGGTTGATGGTTGGGGGTGTGGGTTGTTTTCGGTGTAATGTGTATGAGCAATGGTATTATGACTTAGTTGCAACAACACATTATGGGTAGGCGGGTAGAGGGTGAATTCGGGTTTGGGTTTGGTTGAAGGAGGGTAAAGGATGAGTTGAGGTTGAATAAGATTAACATCCCCTAGGGAAGGAGAGTCTAATATAGGCTCTATATCTTCTTGTAAAGGAATAATATTATTAAGGAAATGATCTATGATGGGATTATGGGATTATGGGGAGAGGAAGGATTAGGATAGGACTCTATGTGATTTTCGAAGGGCTCAGTCTCTTGTTCCATACTATCAACCCTAGTGGAAGAGCTTGCAGAAGGTTCATCACATGTTGCAATACAAGAGGAGGAGGCATCAATAGAAGGACCACTATGAGTTTAAAATAGGTAGGGAGGGTCAAGAGTCTTATATGTATGTCACATGCGAGTCAACTTAAGGAATGTTGTGCACATCCCAAGCTGGCTATTATATGTTCATGACAGGTTAATGTCTAGTCAAAAGAGACAACGTCAAGTGACCTAGGAGGGAAAAGGCTAACTAAACCCTTGCCCCCACTTAGTGCAGGACGAGAGTGAGTTGAAGGGATTGAAGGAATGCAAGGTTGAGTGAAAATCAGTATCAATTAGAGGAATTAGGTGCCCCCATAGATGGAAGAACACTGAATTCCTTAAGATGTTGAATTGTGTGACTCAAGGCCTTACACTCATTACTATGATGACCATGAACTCAGTGGTAGGCACAAAAATTATGTTTTTTGTAACACTTATTTTGAGTTTGGGGAGGAAGAGAGATTAGCTGATCTTGGAGGAGTCTCAACAAGATACCTTCTTGATCAAGGAGAGAAGGTGATCCATTGGTTTGCGAGAAGGAAGGGTCATGCTTAGGATAGGATGTCATACCTACACAATGCACTATGGATTGTGAGATTTTGTATACGGGTATCTGCGGGATCATGATGGACCAAAAAGTGGCGATATGTAAGCCATTTGATGGCCCATGTGGCTAATGACTTCTTTTTTACCCCAAATTGATGAAATGAAAAGGGTTTTTAGAGGATATTCTCAGCTTCCACCAATATAAATTATGCTTTAATTTGAGTTTAATAAATAATTATTATACATTTTCTATTAGAATTACTAATAAAGTCCTGATTGATAATCTGATTGAAAAACATCTATAACTTTCAAACGGTATCACATTTTTTGAATCCGAAACATGCGTCACATTCTATGCTTTTCATACTATAGGAATAAAATAAAATAAATTGAATTTCATGAATTTTTGACCAAGTTAAGGTGGTTAGACAAATGAACTATTATATTTTTTAAAATTTGTAATAAAAAAATCATAATTACTAATTTACTTGGAAAAAAATTATAAAAAAATATGCATCACATCGGGACATGAGTCCTTTACTTATATCTAAAAGATTATAAAAAAATATTATTGTTTTATTGTGGTTAGGGTGGTCAGACAGACACCTACTTCTTATTTTTACCCCTAAATTTAAATACTACTCCATTGAAATTTCAAATTTTCACTAAATAGATTTTATTTTTTTAAATAAATGTCTAGTAGTTTAGAAACTACATTCAATTTTTACATTTTTTTTAAATAATATATATAACTTATTCAAATTTTTGCGTCAAGTTGTCTAACTCTAATTTTCTGTCTTTTTATTTTCACTTAAGGGCCTATTTTTTCCATGATGATCCTCCACATACCCATACTCCTGTAGAGGAGTGTGCAAAATATGCATCAATAGTGGGTTGCAAGATGACATTGGCTTTAAGCAAAGATTCCTTTGTTTGTTTCAAAGGAGTACTTTCTAAGGTTGGGGTTGAAGGGTGATTTGGGATAGTGTTGATGGGAGGTAAAGGCTTGGTAATTTTGATTAAAGGACAATAACCAAGACCATGATGGGTTGTTCTCTTCATAGGCTCTATATGGGTGTGGATACCTTGTTCATTAGCACCACAAACTTTTCCACTCTAGCCAAGTTGTTTCATTAGATTATAACCTTTTCCATAAAGATTTAACATCTTTTTCGGATCAGGTGTTTTTTCATTGTTGGCTTATATATCTAAAGTGGTTGATTTGGATGATTGCAAGGAATCATCTGAGTCTTGTGTGGACAAGACTATGTTTTCCTTGTCAGAGTCATTTTTGATGATCTTGGATGCTCCCACTAAGGGAGGGGTGAAGTCTAAGGAATCCCAATCATCATATAAGAGCTTGGTGATTTTCTCAAGATGTTTTTCATTAGGGTGGTGTGTGGGGTCCACTTGGGTGGTTGGTGTTAAGGTGTTGAAATGATTCTCTTTGTATTGTTCAATGTGTAAGCAACTATTAGGTTTGGAATCGACATCAAGTGTGTACACTTTGTTGTTATAGATGTACTTCATCTTTTGATGAAGAGTTTAAGGTACTCCATTCATTTCATGAATCCATGGCCTACCTAAGAGAATATTGTACGAAACCTCATGAGGCTTAACAAGGATTTTGGTATCAAATGTCGCCCTTCCAACTATAAGAGGGATAGTGATCACACCGAGCAATTGCTTAGTGACATTGTCAAATCCACGAATAGAGATAGAATCATGTTGGACGTGGGATTTATCATGAAAGCATCCTTTTATTTTTGTACTTCAAAAGGAGGGAGCTCACTTCGGTAAAAAACAATATCAACATTTATTCCATGAATAATAGTTTCTATGTCATTTGATTGCTCATGAGAAGGGATGGGAGCTTGTTGTAAGGCTACTTGCATCATGTTGTGGTAGTGGGGGGAGACTTGAATAAGGTCCCATAAGAATATTTTTGTGGGAGTATTACTTAGTTGGTCAACAAGGTCATACTCCCTAAGAAAGGAATTCAACCGAGGGGTAGCAGGCAATATGGGAGGAAATGAAGGTAAGGGTGTTGAGGTTGATGGTTGGAGACGTGGGTTGTTTTAGGTGTAATGCATATGAGAAATGGTATTATGACTCAGTTGCAACAACACATTATGGGTAGGCGGGTAGAGGGTGAATTCGGGTTTGGGTTTGGTTGAAGGAGGGTAAAGGATCAGTTGAGGTTGAATAATATTAACATCCCTTACAGAAGGAGAGTCTAATATAGGCTCTATATCTTCTTTTAGGGAATAATATTATTAAGGAAATGATCTATGATGGAATTATGGGGAGAGGAAGGATTAGGATAGGATTCTATGTAATTTTCAAAGGGCTCAGTCTCTTGTTCCATACTATCAACCCTAGTGGAAGATCTTGGAGAAGGTTCATCACATCTTGCACTACAAGAGGAGGAGGTATCAAGAGAAGGACCACTATGAGTTTCAAATCTAGGTAGGGAGGGTCAAGAGTCTTATGACTCTTAGGAGAAGGATCTTCTAACACCAACATGTCCTCTTTACACAAAGGAGGGATATTAGAAGAAGGGTAAGTTTGATCATCATAGTTAGGGAGACTAGGTAGGGTAATGTTTAGAAATGTGTTTATAACGTCATTTTCTTGCATTAAAATATCTTCCCAAAGGGGATGAGGAGAATAAAAAGAAATACCTTCATGATGCTCAACAATTGTACCTTCTTTTAACAAGATACCTTCGTCACTAGAAGGAGAGGAATCAAGAGAGGAAAAATTATTATCATCATGATTGTTAATATTTTTTTTTTCATCTAACACATCATCCTCACAAAGAGGAGAGATAGAAGGTAGTGTAGGTTCAAGACAATTATAAATGTTTTCATTCACTAGACTCTCATAACTAGGGAATGCATTCAATGAATTATTAACATGTTTACTTACTAACTTTTTCTTTGCAATTTTAGAAAGAATTGAAACTAACATGTTTGAATAATGTGCAATGCAATGTGAAGACGAAAAAAGAAATACAATTTTCAGAGTACAAAGAAGACAATTTGTTGATTACACTATCAATGATCTAAAAATGAAAGTGTGTAAATGCAAAATTGAACAATGTACAATGCATGAAATGAGCTAAATTAAGTCAATTCTAATAAAATGCATGTAATAGAAACACAACCTATTGATCCAGGTAGGTAATGGCACAAAACAAAAGCAGAAAAATAGGGTTTTTAGCTCTATAAAGGGCATTTTTAGAAGCCTAAAGGGACTAGGTCACCTAGGGTGGCAACTTAGTCCTCCAGGTGATTTTTTTGAGACTTTTTAGATATATTTTGGATTGATTCAGGTGGTTTTTGTATGGGGTGATGCAAATCTAACATGAAAAGGAAAAATTTTGATGGGTTTAAATGATTGAATATGCAAAAATGCAATCTAAATGCACTTTTCACTAATGAAAATTTTGAAACCCTAGGATGTAAATTAAACCATGCACAATGAGATGCAATGCAAAACTAGGATTCTAAAAAAGTCCAAATCAAAAGAAAGGGTAAGCACGTCCGGTTCACCAAAATGAACCACCATAAATGACAGAGGGGAAAGATGCACTCTTGCACCTCTAGGGTTTTGCACCTAAGAGGAAAGATGTCTTTCTTTCACACCTTTTAACTTTAGGGCTCATTCAAAGTGCGAGTTAGGGGCTTAATGTGATGTGTTTGGAGTGCCCTAAATTCTAGAAAACTATAAATGCAATGATTTATTCAATGCTAAACTATTGAAATGCAAAGTGCTAGATAAAACATAATGATATGAAAACATATACAAAATGACCTAATAATGTACACTAAAATATACAAGAATGGAAGAGATAGAATGTGTGCACCTTGGATTTGAGGAGGAATCTGATCAAGGTCTATAAGGTTGATGAAAGTGTTGTAAAAGCTGAAAGGGACACTTGTGCCAATTTGGGCGACCTAGTCCCAGATTTGAGAAAATTGGTATGTAGCCTGTTTCTGCCAAATGGGTGTCTAGAAATGTGAAAATCATAGAAAGACCTATCTAGTGGGAGTAGGTCGCCATTGTTGGCAACTTAGTCCTCTTTAGGATTTCGGTAATTTCTGAAGGGGAAATGGAAGCCCTCGGTTTGCACCTTGGTTCTTCACAGTTGTCTGCTTTTGAAACTCTAATATTAGGGCTTGAAAGTGACTTTAGGTGAATTTTGGGAATTTACAAGCAAGGAATGGTCCTCAAAAATTCTTCAAACCCTTCAATGATCTTCAAAGTACCTTAATTTGCAAACACACAAGGAGAGAAAGAGAAAAATGTTGATTGTTAGGGATTCAAAGGGGTAAAAGCACAAACCTGTGTAACACTTTTGGCCTAATAAATGGTTTTAAGAAAACTAATTTTGGTCGAAAATCTTTCGGTGGAGTACGTTTCGGCTAAAACCATGTGGCGTATGCGTGGCACACATGGTTTCAACCGAATAGGTTTCGACCAAAACCAAAAAAAATAAAAATTCTCCTTGCCAACTTTACAATCGGCTCTCAATTTGAATTATTATATATCAAGGGGTTTCTATCATAAGGGTTTCGGCTGAAACCCTTTAGATAGAAACACTTTCGGCCGAAACTATCTTGTTGGCATCCTAGTTGGCAGCCAACTCAACTTTTTTCACAATTTTATGAAACTTTTAAATTTAACTAAGTATTTCTCCTATCAGAATGATTTTTTTGCAAAAAAGAAAAATACCCTTTTGTAGAGCTCAGAGTGAGGACCAAATATATAAATTTTAAAATATTTTGATTAGTTTTAATATATGTTATTTTTAAAATAATTCAAGTAGGTTGTTACAATTAAAAAAGAGGTTGATTAGAAATTAAAAAAACAAGTAGTAAAACATATTAAAATTCTTTAAAACTTGTATGGTCCGCTAGAAGAGAGATTCTTCTTCAAAAGGGTATAATTTTTTTTTTGAAAATGATTAAAAAATTTGAAAATAGTTGATGACCCATGAAAACTATCAAATTCTGATATGTTTGACTTTAAAGCGTTATTATGAGAGAAATATACATCAAAATTTGATTGATTTTTTTTCATGTTGTAGATATTTAAGTTACCTATTTGGAGAAAAATAATTAGGGAGAAATGAAGTTTTTTTCAATTTTTTTCTTAGAGGCCCATGAAGTCACTCTTTTCTGAAATTTTCAGCATTCCAAAATTTGTCCTTAAATTGAAAAAAACATAATGAAAACAATTTTTTTTTAAATTTAAAAATTATAGGAATAAACTTCATCAAAAGTTATACATTTCATTAGTTTACACCATTTTGAAATTCAAAACATAAAGACCACTTTTATGTGGTCGAAGTTTAGAATTGTTTTTGTTGTTCGTCGATTCCTTTATAAAGTGTGACACAATATAGCCTTTTCAACAACACCTTATGAAAAATGGAAAATATAGCCTAAGCTAGAGAACAATAATCACCAATGCATAATGGAATGAAGCATAAAGTCTAACATTAACTATTTTACTCGATTGCAACCATAACCACCAAATGGAAGCTACAAAAACCCATAAAAACATAGGCACAAAACCCATGCAAAATGATAGCCACAAAATACCAACCATAAATGAAATAATACTACTTTTAACGGACAATATACTCTTTTCTCAACAAAGTCTTTCGAGAATTAAAACAATATAGCCTAATTCTAAGAACAATAATCAAGAATACCCAATGGAACTAAAGATAAACTGTATAACATTACATTTTTTATTACATTGCAATCATAACCACAAAACGAAATCCATAGAGAGAAACCCACAAAAAATTAACAATAACAAACCCATGCAAAAATATACTCTTTTCTCAAGAGAACCTTATCAAAAATTGAAATAATATTGCCTTTTCAACAACACCTTTTCCAAAATGAAATAATATAGCCTAAGCCAGAGAACAACAATAAACAATTCCCAATTGTATAATGTTAACTATTTTATTCCGTTGCAACCATGACCACAAAATAAAAGCCATAAATCAAACAATATTAGATTGAACACCGACCCACCAAAAAATGTTAATAGTAACAAAGCCATGCAAAAATATACTCCTTCCTCAAGAGAACCTTACCAAAAATTGATACAATATAGCCCTTTTAACAACACCTTATCCAAAATTCACAATAACAAAACCATGCAAAAATATACTCTTTTCTCAATAGAACCTTATTGAAAATTAAAAGAATATAACCTTTTTCAACAACACCCTATCGAAGATGAAACAATATAGCCTAAGCTACAAAACAATAATAAATAATGCCTAGTGGAATCAAACATAAACTGTATAACATTAACTATTTTATTTTGTGCCAACCATAACCAGATAATCGAAGCCATAAATCAAACAATATTATTTCCAACAACGACCCAGATATAAAAACCCACAAAACCATAGCCACAAAATGCCAACCATAAACGAAATAATACTACTTTTAACAAATAATATACTCTTCTCTCAATAGCACCTTATCGAGAATTGAAACAATATAGCCTAAGCAAGAGAACAATAATCAAGAATACCCAATGGAACCAAAGGTAAATTGTATAGCATTAACTATTTTATTACGTTGCAACCATAACCACAAAATGAAAGCCATAGACAGAAACCCGAACAATAATGAACAATGCCTAATGGAATCAAACACAAACTTCATAACATTAAGTATTTTATTTTGTTCCAACCATAACCACAAAATAGAAGCTATAAATCAAACAATATTGTTTTCAATAGCGATCCAAATACAAAAACCAACAAAACCATAGCCACAAAACCCATGCAAAATAGTAGCCACGACATGCCAACCATAAACGAAACAATACTGATTTTAATAAATAATATACTCTTTTCTCAATAGCACCTTATTGAGAATTGAAACAATATACCTTGAGCCAAAGAACAATAATCAATAATACCCAATGGAACAAAAGATAAACTGTATAACATTAACTATTTTATTACGTTGCAACCATAACCACAAAACGAAATCCATAAAGAGAAACCCACAAAAAATTAATAGTAACAAACCCATACAAAAATATACTCTTTTCTCAAGAGAACCTTATCAAAAATTGGAAGAATATTGTCGTTTCAACAACACCTTTTTGAAAATGAAATGCTATAGCCTAAGCCAGAGAACAATAATCAACAATGCCCAATATTCAACAATGCCCAACTGTATAACATTAACTATTTTATTCGGTTGCAACAATGACCACATAAGAGAAGCCATAAACCAAACAATATTGGTTTGAACACCGACCTAGATGTAGAAACCCACAAAACAAAAAATATCACAGTTACAAACCCATGCAAAACCATAGCCACAAAATGTGAACCATAAACCAAAAAAAATTCATTTTTACAAATAATATAGCCTTTTCTCAACACCAGCTTATCAAAATTTGCAACAATCAACAATACCTCATCGAGAACCAAACTATATAGCATGCCACAATCTGCGAACCACAAATTAAACAATATCGCAAAGGGTTATTTTGATATGCACCTCTTCTTGCTTTGTTCAACCAGTCCTTTTCTTGCTAGCTTTCCCTGTGCTGCCTTATTTCTCAAACCCCATAAAAAACTGCATAACATTGACAAATTTATTCCATTGAAAAAATTCTAAAATTCACAGTAACAAACCCATACAAAACCATAGAAAAAAAATGTGAATGATAAATGAGTGTTTTCTCAACATCAACCTACCAAAATTTGAAACAATAAACACTACCTTACTCGAAATAAAACAATATAGTCTACCACAAACCGTGAGCCACAAATGGAACAATATTGCAAAGGATTATTTTGATATACACCTCTTCCCTCTAGATTTCTTACAAAAATGGGCACCCTCACAAAATACCCTCTGCCCACCTTCATAGAGGCCTTGTTTTTGAAAACCTACAAAAAACTGCATAATGTTAACAAATTTATTCCATTGCAAAAATTAAAAAATTCATAGTAACAAACCCACGCAAAACCATAGACACAATACTTGAACAATAAACGAGTGTTTTCTCAACATTAACCTATCAAAATTTGAAACAATAAACACTACCTTACATGAAATCTAACAATATAGCCTCCCACAAACCGTGAACCACAAATAGAACAATATCGCAAAGGGTTTTTTGATATCCACCTCTTCTAGCTAGCTTTCCTACAAAAAATTGGTGCCCTCATATAACAACCTCTACCCACCTTCAAAGAGGTCGAACAATGTTGCATAAAACTTACACCCTCATCGCTCACAACTCTGATAGTAGGTATAGAAACAAAACAAGACCCAACAATGCCTTATCAAAAATGTCATAGACATTCGCTATGTTTCCCGAGGTTTGAAGCGACATCTATTATTACAACCATCGCTAGTACACAGAAAGCATACAATAATTAATGTTGATGTGAAACCAATATTTGATTTTGGCGGCCTTCTCTATCCACGCAGCGGTAAATCCACCAACCTACTCCCAAGCCATCCACCACCTTTTTCACGACCACCATAAGGCTCAAAAACTGGGCAGACTGATGAAAATTTTGACCGTCGTTCGAACACATCCACCACCTTTTTTACGGCCTCCAGAAAGCTCAGAAACAGGGAGGCTGATGATAATTTCAACCAAAGTTCACACAAATAGCCTATCGCTTAATAAATAACAAAAAAAAAAATCTAATAATTTCAAATTATTATAATCTATCATTTATTACATAATATATGTCATGCATTGCTTAATATTTAACACATTTACATTTGAGAGGGGTTACATCCTTGTATGATAAAATTTCAAATACTTTTAGGGTTATTATTTTTACCAAAAATAAAGAAATGTAAAGAAAATTATTAAACACAAAGATTTATCCCCTATAAGAGGTTATTTAATTGAAAACAAGTAAATTGGGTCTTCATAAATGAAATATAGTAAAAAAGAAGAAGATACATCTATAGGGTTTTATGAGTCATGGATTAGATAACAACCTATTTATTTCATGTCAGGTGCATAAAGTAAACACATATATTAAGTGGGAAACATTTTCATTTCGAATATGACAAAATATTCAAAGGAATGACTAAAATTTTGAGATTAGAAGAATCCACAACATAAATAAACCATAGTCTAGCTCATAGACCAACCGTATTATTTATTCTTTTACTAAAATTGAAGAGACAAAATAATCTTTCCTTCTTGTACAATATGAGGCAATTGAAAAAAAATCCCAAACAAGAACCCCCCCTTTCTCATGAGAGGATTTTATAATATATTAAAAAAGATATATTGTTTAGTTTTGTAACTCCCTCTTTTATGCCCTTTTTTCTAATATTGCATTTTTTTAAAAGCAATTTTCCTATATTTGCAGTCTTTAACTCATTAAATTAAAATAATATAAAAAAAAATTAATAATCAAATGATAGGTTTTAGCAATAAATTGACTAGTGAGTGATCATCATGACATTTTATGAAAAACATTACATGTATTGGCCATACATGGTCCTTCAATATGAAAGTTACTAGAGCCTTGGAATTCATCAATATAACTATGTTCTATTGTATTTTTAATTTAGTAGTGTGAGAATTCCAAACGTACAATCTTGAAAAATATTACACAATGTTTTCATTTTTGGGGAAACTTCATTATGCATACAACCTTTAGTATCAATGGACATAGGAATTATCTATTTTATAACCCAATATTTATCTTGAATATAATTCTAATGAACTCAAGTGAGGCCTCTTATTTTATATTTAAAAACACTCAAGATATCTGGCTTCATTTCTCTTTTAACATATGTATCTATTTGGTCAATAGCGTTATATATTATAGTTTGACACTCTCCAATCCTAATACTAAAATTAATAAATATATGCATAACATAAAAAACTAAGAATTTGAAACATTTGAAACATTTTAATGCCCCAAATCATTGGACTAATAATACACTTTGAATCAATATTGATCTACATCTTTTAAGTTATCATATTTTTCATACATCCTACCCAAGGAATTTTTAATGAATGCATCTAACCTAATACCATTTTGATTATTCCTGAAAATAAAAATAGATTTAGCTTCGTATATGTAGGGTGCATCTATAAATATAGGTCCAATAACTCTATCCATAAAATCATTAATCACTAGTCCATTGGAATTAATCTCCATTATAAATTATCTACTCCCTCGTTAATTCATACTATTGCATGAATTTCTTCATTTTTTGGAGCTCATAATAGATTCTTTGTGTTTCCATTTAAATGTATTTTTTATGGCAAGACATTATAATTTACTCTATGTATATATAAATATCCACTTTTTATGTGAATATTTGAGGCTTATATATATTGAGTCATTATATATACATATTTAACCATTGTATATGTATTTATAGTGCATACATGTATACATATATATGATATATATCAAAATACTAATTTACCTATAAATATATTCTTTCCCATAACTCTAAATTTGAGATATATACAATTATGAAAGTAAATGTGTGTGTGTGTATTTCGATTTGTTGTATTTTTATCTCCTTAAGTCAATTCACTTATCTATGACAATATTTATATTATTTAGCATAGTTCAAAGAAGAATATTTATTAAAAATTCTTAAGGTTCAATATTATCAAACTTAGAATATTTGACAAGAATATATGTGACATGAAAAATCAAAATGACTGATGAAGGAAATATGATCAAAGGGATGAAAACTATAAAAAATAGAAACATGATACAACACATACTGTTATTCTTAAAACCCAAGGAAAAAACATATCTATATAATAAATAATACATCATTAAGAGTGCATATTCACGAGTTATCAAAGCCCTGGTCTACACGTGATTCTTATCAATCGATCTCCTTGTTTTTAATGATTCTCTCCCTCCTTGTCTAGGAGGGGAAAACTAATTTCCTACATCCACCTCATTGAACTAAACATATAGTTTAATAATTGTAATATCACAACATAATATAAATCATTTAGGAACATCACAATGACAAGAAATTCACACAGACATCTTTCCAATCAACATGAAACTGGTATTTTCCTTTTCCTTAACGTAATAAAGAAAAATAATCAGAGTATAAATACCCTTAAAACATAGCTTGGTATCATAATTTTAAACACTTATTGAAGTATCCAACTTAAATTTAGTTAAAAATATCATAGTCATTTTGGTTCAAAAATGGGGTGTGATAGTAACTAATAGGTTGTAGCATGAAGTTTCATGACAAAATATCCTACTATGCATAAGATTACAACATGTGTAAGTTACACTAAAGGTATGAATGATATCATTTTTATGTGTACAAGTTTATTTCAAGACAAAAAATATCTTGAAAATTTCTAATTATTTATAATAATTGGACCTTAGGAAACATTTGTATACATGTCCTTTAGCTATATGCATTTTTTTCCTTGAACTATTATTTCTAGTGTTGAGTCTCTATTCCAATCATGATAATAAGTAAGGTGAAAATATTTTAGTAAAAAAATATAAAAATATATGCAAATCTGAAATAAATCTCTTAATAATTGGATCAACATATAATATTTTCTAGAGGCATACATTAGTAATAAGAATAAAATTGAAAAAAGTATAATAACACAAGACTTGCACAAAGAAACCATTTTGAAAAAATATACTAGAGAAAGAGGGCATGGATATATTAGTCTTCAAATAGCATGGATATAACATCAACCCACTTTTTTTTTCTTTACAATGTTATAATATGCAGATTTATGGCTTCTATTATAAGCCTTTTTTAGTCATCATGGACTTCTACAATGTAAATTTTTAATCCTATTATAATATAAAGCATATAATGGATCTACCACTTTTATTTAAAAAAATTGTCAACACACATCTTCTCTATACCATGAAAGAATTTTAAGAACACCTATGTACTTGTAAATATGATATCAAACTACTATCTCATAATTAAAATATATAGGCAAAGCGAGAGACCAAATCATAAGTGGTTCATCTAAAAACTAGATACCAAAACATGATATCATGCCCACCTTGGAGGGAATCTATCAAGAATAGTAAATTTATTCAATGAGTCACCAAACAGAAAATTTAATTTCAAATATATCTTGAACTCCAACTTTTTGACATCGTATATCCTTAAATCTATCACTCTATTATAAACAAGATAAATAATTTTGGATCTTATCCATGATAATGAGATTCTCGTCTTTACAATTGTAACATCTATAATTGGGAAAGTATTTTAGCTACTCCACAAGGAAAATTTAATCTCCACCATAGTGTTCAACCTTCCTCATAAATGCATGTGAAACCTAATATATAAATTTATAAGATAATATAATTAAAAATTATTAATCTAATTAAACCCTAGTTGTCTGATTACATCTTCCAAGAGTGTTGGAGATGCAAAAAATAGATATAAAATTTACATTATGAAAAGCCACTCCAAACATTCTCCCATTTGATATTATAAAATTTAAAATAATTCCATACGAAACATAAATGATTTAAGTAACAAATTTAAGGCTCATGGACTTCTTGCAACAAGAGAACTTATTTGTGCTTGTTGGTTTTATTAAGGAATACACAACATGACCAAACTTGTGTAACAAGACCTTTTCATTATCTACCATCTCTTTTTCTTGGAGACATTCATGTTAAGCTGGTTTTACCTCATTTTTAGTTGGTTGATCTAGAGGATAGTCTACCTTACTTCTGCTTTGAGCAAGAAACTTTTTCTTTCCATGGAAAATTTCTAGGTGATTTTTTTAGAAGAGGAGATTTATAGGTGAATGAAATATATTTGGAAGGAAACAATCTGAACTCTCATTCTTCTCTTCAATCTAATTCTTTCATATTATTTTTCAGACTAAGGAAGATCATAACTTGTTTTGGACGAACGAGCGATAGTTTTTCATACTACTGGAGTAGTTCTATTCTATAGATCCTTATATATGACTTGAAAGCAATTATTATATTTAGGGTTCACCTCTTGATTCATTTCAAAAGTATTCTAGACTAGATGTCCATAAGAAACCATTTGGCTAAATCATTAGCAAAGAAGATTGGAAGTTTTGTGCATTTTGAGCTTGATCTTAATTTTCAAAAATATTTTTATTAGGGTTTGCATCATTTTATATCTCTTAACTCTGATTTCATTCAATCTTGCTTCAATATTTTTAAAATTATTTGTTACAATTTATAGATTTTCAAGTTTTACATTTTTGGCATTTTAGCTATATCAAGATTTTTCTCAATAGGTCATAGTGATCCTTGATAGAAGTTTGACCCAATAAGGCCAGAATTGAACAACAAATATAAGGAGTCCAAATCAACTTGCAAAGTCATCTAATAGAGTTTCAATATGACCTAGTGGACATTTGTTAATATGTTGAATTTATATGTTAATATGGTTATTGACCAACCCGACTTTTGTGAAAATCCAAAGTGTCGAACTACGACTCCTCTGCGAATTATATACGTAGGCAAGGCCATCAAAGATGATCCCCCGAGGAATTAGGTTTGGCCTCTAGGGTTTTCTCTCCTTTCTTTACTCTGAGTTAATGTTGATACATTGTATTTGCATAACTTGTGACTTGAACCAAGTCTATGATTATTGATGAGTTTGTGGAACTAATCAAGCCTACCTTGGTGATATGAATCCCATATCACCATTTGAAACTCAACCTTGTTTGTCAAAACCAATGTGTAGATGTTCAAGTTCTTATAATTTATGGGTCAGATGCTATTATGTTTTTTTTTCTTTTCTTTTTTACGATTTGTGCGTTTTAGAAACAAAATTTTGTGAATTAGTCTTGTGTTGTAAGTGAAATTTGGAGTTTGGGTTTTTCCTTTAACACTATTTTGATAGAAATTTTTGGGCATTACCTTTTGGTATCAGAGCCTGGTTGCAACACTGGAATCTCTGGGTAGTGATGTTTCCTATGTGGTGTTGTTTGTGTGAATTTGTTGTGTGCTTGTCTCTTTGTTGTGATTCATGGTTGAAATGACTTTATGGGATCCTGAGTCACTTTTATCATTCTTGATAATTTGGATTGTGAAAGAATTAATTAAAAAGGGAATAACTATGTTGTTAAATTGAATGAACATTAAGTAACCTCATATGAATGACGCATTTGATTGTTAAGAAGTTTAAATAGCCCAATTTATAGATTTTGACTTGCCAAAATTTTAAATATCAATGCACCTATGTACCCTCCCGTAAGACTTGTAAGTGTTTAAGATGAACAAGATTAGGCAAATTAAATGTGTGAATTATATGTTTCATTCATGTCGATTAACATATTATGGTGAATTATTATTGTGAAGAACGAGTCAATCTGGGATGAAAATAGGAAGGAAAAACAAAGTGAATGGCTAGGAAACTATGGATAATATTGTTATAAAATCCACCCTCATGTTATCCTATAACCTTGAACCTTATGGAGATGAAACATGATTCTTAAGACCTGACTATTATGTAGACAATACAACTTTACTAGAGTAAACATCATTTAGCTTCATAATGCAAGTGAATAACTTAGTATAAAACACTATAATTCTTATATCTAAATCTATGTTCTTTTGGGTGATTTGAAAATGCAACTCTTTTCTTTTGTATGGAATCAATTAGCATTGAGTAAAAATTTAGAGATAAACTATAATAGTGAAACCATGTGCATGGTAAATAAATAATAATGATAGTAACCAAACAAATGCATTAGCAAGCCTTGCATTGTTAAATCTCAATCTAAGCTCATCTTTCATTGCATGGTATGCCTAAAAAAGTAAAATGTCATGTGCATTGTAGTAACCTAACTTTAGCGACACTTAAGGTTCCCAATTGCATTATTATTCATAAGAAATTATATAAATGTTACCTCATTGTATCCTAATTAGAGATCTAAATATTAAGTGCAAGACTAAGTAAATTTATAGTGAAAATAATGTTGTGCTTGGGGTGCTAATAAACTAGGCTATGTTTTCCTTATCGTGTGTTGAGTATGCCTTGTTTGAGAAGATGTTTTATCATGGTTATGTACATGCCATTTGGTAGAATAGAATATCTTGCAATTTTATTTTATGTAAGGAAATGGGGTGTTGTTTTCAAAGATGAAAGTTGAAAATAAAGTTACTTTGTATTCTATGTTGATGTGAATACCCTATAAAGGTTCTTTCATTGTGTACTAATAATTTTTTTTTGTGGATAAACCAAGTCGTAAAAGTAAGTGTATGTTGTGCATCCTTGACTCTTATGGAATGGAATGATAAAATTCTTGATGGTTAATGTGATTTGTTTTGTGGAAACCAGTATATGTGTTGTACCTCAAGTACGAGATACAAGGTATCTGACTTGGGATAAGGGTGGTGGACGTCTAGCATGATCCCCTATGTGTACCCTTCGTGATTATCTTGTGTAGTTTTTTTTTTTTGTGAAGTGGAGTAAGCATGAAATGTGATGTATTCCCTTGTGTTAGTCTTATTTATATGTTAAATATGTACCCCTAGCATTTGGTTCCCCCCTTATGGGAGTGTGATGCCAGCTAATGTAAATAGGGGTTGAGAGGCACATGTTCTCCCATCGAGAAATTACAAGCTCAGGGAATTGTCCCTAATCCTGACAAGGATCTATGTCAAGCCATTGTAATCCTCTCATGGATGTTGAGCGTGGCTTGCTCCCCCACATATGAGAGCCACATTTTTTGGTTCATAGTGCAAACCCATTCCTTGATGTTTATAATCCATGGGTAAAGGATGGAAGTTCATAGACCACCAGTTACTTATATTTATGTGGTCAGGGACCACCAGTGATTTGTATTTATGTGGTCAGGGACCACCAGTGATTTATATTTATGGGGTCGGGGACCACCAGTGATTCATATTTATGTGGTCAGAGACCACCAGTTACTTATATTTATGTGGTCAGGGACCATCAATGATGTAGATTTATGTGGTCAGGGACCATCAATGATGTAGATTTATGTGGTCAGGGACCAACAATTATTCATATTTATGTGGTCAGGGACCACCGGTTATTGCATGCTATTAAACTTATGTGGTTAGAGAACCACCATTCCCCTCCTTCCCTTAGGTGGCTTATCAAGTAACATGGTGCTTGTGATGTACAAATTTTATTGTTGAAATATGGATTATTTGTAACTCTTGATTGATGTTTTATTTTATTATGTGCTAGCAATGAAAAATTTTATAGTTATTTTATTAGGCTATTTAGCCATTTGAAGGTTGTTATAGTCCGATTTTTCTCAAGGACTTGTTTGAATTTTGTTTTTGAGTTAAGATTGAAATGTTGCAATGTAGCTACAATTGATTCTTATTTTGTTTCTTTTGAATTTATAGTTTCCTCTTTGAGAGTTGTATTGAAACTTTGGTGTGTGATCTTATGTTACTCAATTTGAGGCTTTCTTCTTGTTTGCAAGTTGCTGGCATGAGTGGTGTAATATGAAATCTATAAACTGCCATATCCCGGGGGGTTCCTTTGTAGGTTGTATAGGGGAGTAGATACGCTGGGGAATTATTTTGAAAGGGGTTGCAATGGGACCGGTATGGGACGGTCATTGATCCATTCCTCCCCTTGTTATATGATTTTTATGGTGGAGTCTATAGAGAAGGACCTCGAGACCATCCTTCCTAAGGACTATGGTATCCAAAAATATCCATCTTTGTAAATCCCATCGTGTGAGCCTTATCTTGTAAATTATGTAACGGAACGAGGACAGGCACACCCATTGGGAAGAGCATCCTTTCTATTGTTGTGTGTTCATGTGAAATTGCAAGTAAATGTGATGTGGCATACTTGTGAAGTGTGTGAGAATAATAGTAACAAATGATGCAAGTTAATATTCATTGAGACATGGTATGAGTGCCATGATCATAAGATAAACTATTCTTTTAAGGACATCTTTGGACAAAATGTGAAGTTAATAAATCTAAGACATGAGTGGACATCAAAACAAAAATATCACTAATATCATGAGATGTATATGGTGCAAAATAATTTTTGATGTATATCCAAGAATGTTAAACGTGTGTTGATATATGTTTTTGTAAAGTTATTGAGTATGGTTACATGGTCACTAAATTATAACTACATGGATAGCTGTAAATTGAGAATGTACCAGGTAAATGTTCTATTGTGAAAATTTTGCTTCAAGAATTTGGACATGAATAATTCATAAAAAATGATGTGTCTAATGTGTGCGTATAGTTGAATGTTTTGATTATAACATCACGAAAGTAAAATAATTAGTATGTGTAATAGATTAATGTGTATTGCTATATTGAGATTATGTTTTCAAACCCTAACGACTTCCAGGAGGAAGTCTAAGCTAAGGGGAGGGGGGTGTAAGGCCTCACCCCACATGCAATAAATACAACCCTAATTTGCTACACACTTTACCTAAATAGATAGCTAGATTTATTACAAGTGGTAAATAAGGTGATTTTGTATGGCAATAGTATTGTATATCATTTCTTACTTTTATGTTTTGTAACACCCCTCCGTTTTTCTTTCTGGATTGGATAGTGTTTCCTTGTTTTGCGTTGATTTATGTTTCTGAATATTCTGATACTTTATCTTGCGTGTGTATTTGAGAGTTATTCATTGATAGATAGACTATATTATGTGATGTGACTGGTTTATCTGATGCTTTAGTTTACATGCGTTAATTGGTGTAAAGATGTTAGTTGATATAACATGAGATTTTATTATGAGATTATTTGGTAAGATGAAAGTGTCAGTTATGATGATTATATTGGTGAAGAGGACGGGTTCGCATCACTCGCTTGTGAGCGCCCTGCGAATCTGAGATTTCTTCTTCACGGTGTGTATTATATGCTGGATATATTATATGAGGTTGTTTATTTGGTTTTCAGGTTGCAGGTACATGACATCGACTCCACCTGGTTTCACAAGTTTGAGTGTATTGATCCAATGATTAAGTTGAACGGGAGATAGTAGCTAGGTAACATGTGTCAAGTCTACACCCTAGCCTTAGTGTGTTGTCAGTCGTGTGTGTCGAGTCATTGTTTGTCTTGCTTTAATGTTATTTAATTCTAATGAATTTTTGATTTGGAAATAGATGTTTAGAATAATTGTATTAAATCATGTTGATGGTTATTTAATTTAAATTATGCAATGTGGATAAAAGTTTATATTTGAATTAATTAATTAAATTTAATCCAAGGGGGTTGAATTTAGTTATTAAATAATTAAATGTGATGCAAGAAAATTAAAAGAAATAAAAGAACTAAAGTTAATTTTAGAATTTAATTTCAATTTGTGGTAATGAAATTAGAAATTGTAATTAAATGTTTATTTGGGAATTAAATTTGTATTAGAAGTTACTAAATTATATTGGGAAATTAAATGGAAATTAGTTTCAATTTTGAAAATTAATTTATTAGTTGGAATTAAATTAGAAATTGAAATTGAATTTTAAAAGGAAAATTAGTCTTCAATTTTTGGAGTTAATTAATTATTAGAATTTATATTTTGCATGCAAAGGATCGGATTTGGTTTTAGGATATTTTTGATTTAGGATTGAATTGCATGCTTAATTAAAGGAAGAGATTATTGAAAATTCATTCATTCTGAAAGAGGATTTTTGGAAGGAGGATTTTGGGGAAAATTGCGTAGAGAAGGGTTTGAAGAAATTTTTGATTGTAAAATTGATTTGGAAAAATTCTATTGGAGTTTGGTTGTGTTTATGGATTGGTTGCTTGATCGGATTCATGGCACGGTAGAAGAGAATTTATGAGATCCTTGGAGGAGGTTTTGCTTCAGAAATGCATCTTTGCCTGTAGCTTCTTGAAAAACGGGTTTTCTTCTGTGTTTTTATTGTTCTTGATTGCTTTTAAAATAGTAGTGATTAAAGATTTGTTTGTTAAATCTGTTTTAGAAAAGAAATTTATTATTAGAAGAAAGGAATTAAATAAATTTAAAGTTTTTGTTTTTGTGAAAATTCTTGAGTGAAAATTGTGAAAACCTCAGTAGAATTTAAATTGTTTGAAGAAATCGATTGTTTTGTTATTGGAATTAAACATAGAGATTGAACAATACATTTAGATTGTTTTTAGAAAATATAACCTCTGTAGGAAATCAAATTTATTTAAAAAAAAAAAATCTCTGTGGAAATTAGCTGGGAGAAACCTTGGGGTTTAGAAACTTCGAACTTTAATTTTGATCCTTTTAAACTTTATTGTTCTAAAATTCGAGAAAATGGTTTAAAAGAATTAGTTTTAAAATCTCTATGAAATTTGACTCTCGAAAAATTTACAATTTCACCAAGTAGAATGCTCCTAAAAAACTTCTTCAATTTATTCCAGTATGAAATTCTCAATATATATATATATATATATATATATATATATATATACATACATAATATATATATATATATATACATACATATGATACATATACTGTTCATGTATGAAAAAATTATTTTAAATTATTGAAGTCGTCGTCCGTACGACATCCATTGTTAAGGGTTTTGAAAACCGAAATTTTCATTTTGTTAAATCTCACTGTTTTAGTTTTGTATCGGGCTCCATGCAATGGACGGGGGAGGCATGGGAGGCGTTGCCTCCATCGCCGCCCCCATGAGGGGACGACTGTGGAGGAAGGGCCTCCGCAGCCCCTACCCTCTCCCTTCACTGTTTAAGTCTTGTGGGAGGTGTCGTTGCCATTGGCAGCGCCCTCCACATAGAGTGTAGAGGGAGCGTTGTCCTTGGCAGCACCGCCCCTCAACATTTACGGCCGCCCCAAACATAGGGTTTGCCCTTTGTTATTCGATGCGGGTAAAACAAAACAGTCTGCCCATTTGCTTATTCACGAATTTAGTGAAAATTCATCCTTTCTTTATTTTGTAGATTATTTATTATATTGAATTTATTAAGTTATCTAATTTTGTATAAATCATATCTATAACACAATTAAGTTGGTAAATAATATATATGTTGCATATATATTGTATAAATGTGATATTTTAATATATTTAGTTTGGATTAAAATATATATATATAGTGGTATGTATAAATAATAAAGTATATTTTTATTCTTGAATAAAATATACAGTGTATCATTTGGTAAAATGACAAGTGATATATTTTATGTGTATATACAAAGTATATATATAGTATAATATATTATTATATAGTTGATGTATTATACATGAGTATTTTCAATTAGGAGTATAATCTGTAATTACTTTATTTTATTTAAGTGCATGCAATTTAACTTTGCAGGAAGGTTTTAAAAGATAAGTTTTAAATTGCATGGTCAAATAGATAAGGAAAGAGATATTTTATAAATTGCATGTTTAGATAGAAAATTGAAAGAAATATAGTATATGGGTAGAAAATTGGAAGGATTTACTTGCATGGGGCCGTGTTGTTTTAAAAGTAAATTTAGGAATTGATTATTATGAAGAGACAATTAATTACTTTAATTTAATCATTTTCTATTTGAGCAATTTATTTGTTGAAAATGTATATTTTATGGTTTGAATAAATGGATGTATGTAATAAGAGTTTGGAAAGGGAAACTATTAGATGAGATTAACATAGTGTGTTGATGGAAAATTGGAAGAAATATAAGGTTTGGTTGGAAAATTGAAAAGAAGTATTGTAGAGGATTTATGTTAGTTTTAAAAGAAAACAATGGATTTGATTTAAATTATTTGAACTAGTCTATCCTTTATTGTAAATTAAAGGCACTTATTTAGTTATTTCAATTATTTTTGAAAGGGCAATAGTTTATTTTATTGTGAGTGGAATGTGAAAGGGATGTGGATTTAGTATATCCAAAAATAGTAATTTCCCCTTGATTGCCTTAAATGTTTTATTTTCTTTGTATTCGTAAAGGAAAGTGAGTCTAATTGTTTTAGATGTCTAGTAATGAAAGAGGAAATATGGTTATATGATTAGTTCAGTTAATCTAGATATTGTGCCTTTGACTTTGTCAACGTTTTCTATTGAATGATTATGGATTTAAGAAATCCAAATACTAGATTTGAATTAATGTCTTGATTGCTTTTGTAGCTATGTTGTCATGATGTATTGTGGGATATGGGATTATGTGAGCCCAAATTTGAAAGTCTTCTAGAGAATCTTAGAGGATCTAAGAGGGTTGTCGATTATTATGTCAACCTATTGTTTTCCCTTGGGTAGTGCATGGTGTCTTTTTAGTATTTACTCGATTTCCTCGAAACGGGGATAATTTGTACCTCCTATGAAAGGAGTGGCCTAGGTGTTTGTTGTCTTCAAGATGTTTGGAGTGAATTGTATGATTTGTTTCCTCCTTGTGTTGGAGTGGTTTTGATGCCTAGTTTGTATGCACTTGTGTTTCCCTTGGTGGATTGTTTGGGTGTGTGTTGTCGAATAGAAGAGTGGCTTTTGTTAGGCGCCAGAGCCCAAAGAGGTAAACTGGGTAACCTTCATAAGTGATTTAATCAAGTGATAATTAAAGTAATGTACTTAGCGGATTAGAACTAACTTCCCACTAATCAAGATAGTTTTACCTCACTCACAGACACAAGGGCTTGTTTAGTCTTGGGGTGAGCGCGAAGGCTTGGAATGGCAAGAACAACTATCTTGTTCGTACGAGAGATAGTTGATTCCGCATGAGTGAGTATGAGGGTCGGGATTTGGTCGAGGTCACCAGGATTACCGTGGCCGGAGCCTATGAAGGATGCCCAGAGGAGATCTCATGACTACTATGCGATGACACTCTATCTAAGACAACTATTGTTTATTGTTATATGTGTATGGATCTTTGCACATACTTGATCTATTTTTATGTCTAGAAGCAATATGACCTATGTCAGTGATGTGAATGTTGTACTTGTGTAGTACTTGAGTTGTACTTGTTTACTGCATTTGGTTGTTATGTCAGTATGAGTATGCCTTTGGATAGTGGTTGTAGATTCATTGTCCATGTTACTTTGTTACTATCTCCTAGCATGGGGGGTGGGCCTTCGGGTACCACTTGGTTGGGTGGAACATGCACCAAAACCGTTGGGTCCCCCTTGATCTTCAGTACTTGGTGGCGAGACATCTAGTTGGACAGCTCACATATCTGGTTATTCTTTTCTTGCACTGTTGTATTTCAGATTGTATATATTATTTTATCCCTCTGATGTTATAAGTTGGAATGTTGTAATTGTAACACTTTTGTACTATTGCCTCATTCTGGCAATGAGTGATGTAACTATTGGATTTAGTTAATGATTACAAGATTGTATCTTGGATGTTTATCTTATTATGTCATGTGGTATACTTTTGATGTATGATGTTTTTAATGCTATGGTTATATGTTATATGTATGTGTGAGTTTAAGTAATCCTAACCATGTAGCCTTAGAGGTTGTTGTTAATTAGTAAGTGAATGTGTATGTTAATTGCACCTTAAAAAAAAAAAAAATTGGTTCGCTTATGACGTTAATTGCAACTTCCTTTAGAGTTACTTGGCGGGGCTTTACATAATGCATAAAACAAAAATTCTTGAAAACTAGCAAACTGAAATAGTGGTTTACCAACAGATCTGGGAAGTGTAGAGGACCACAAAAATGCTCAAAAAAGTTGGTTTTGATGTGCCCTCAAGGACTCATTCGCCTAAAGGAGAATGTGTCCTTGTACAGTGTTTATAAAAATGAAAAATGAAAATTCTAATTTATTATTTATTCTTTCTAGTTAAGGTTGTAAACTATGGTTTCTATGACAATTTTTTCCAATTTTGAGTGTCCTAGTGCAAATGAAATTAGTGATAAATGATGAACAAAGTGAAACTTTTTGAAATGCAATTTTGACTAATTTTTTTAATGTGAATGATTGAAAGTACACTTATATGCAAGTACTATGCAAAACCAATCTGATTTGTATGCAGTTTTTTGAATTTTTAGATTTTAAACAATGTAATACAAAAATGAAATGCAAATTAATGTAATTTTGACAACCCTAGATGAAATGAAAAATTGATGTAATGCAGTGAAAATTAATGCAATGCAATACAAATTAATGCAAATCCTAGATCTAGGATTTGAATGTACTCCAATTTTAGAAATTAAGATGTAGAATGTTGGGTTCACCAAAATGAAACATAGAAAAATAGGTTCACCAAAATGAAATGGGGAAATGGAGTGATGCACCTATCTTTCTTATTTCCTTTGGAAAAAGAGATCCCCAAAGGGTAAGGTTGACTTGCAACCCTTAGGTGATTCAACCTTAATGGAAATCTTGTTGTTTTCCTTATGCAAAGATGGGGTAAAATCTACCTGAACAACACTTTAGGGAGAAAAACAAAAAATAGTAAATGAACTCAATTATGTAATGTGAAACTTGGATCATCAATTTAAATCATAAAACTATCAGAATGAATTAAAGTATTGTAGATCTGAGAAGGTTAAGACATTGTGCACCTATCACCAAAAGCTTTTGTTGAGTGTCAAGTTCACCAAAATGAAATGGGGAAATAGAGTGATGCACCTATCTTTCTTATTTCATTAGGAAAAATAGATCCCCAAAGGGTAATATTAACTTTCAACCCTTAGGTGAGTCAACCTTAATGGAGATCTTGTTGTTTTCCTTAAGCAAAGACAAGGTAAAATCTGTCTAAACAACACTTTGGAGAGAAAAACTAAAAATAGTAAATGAACTCAATTATGCAATGTGAAACTTGAATTATCAATTTAAAGCATAAAACTATCAGAATAAACAAACTTCTAGCATATCTAAGAAGGTTAATACACTGTGCACTTGTCACCAAAAGCTTATGTTGAATGTCCTCCTAGGACAAATTCGTCCCAAGGAAAATAAGTCTTTGTAGGACTTTTCTACTCAACTTTGACACTTTTGCAAAATTGCACTTTTGATCAATCTTTAATCCTTCTTCACCTACAAATTTGCAAACACAAAGAAAGGGAAAAAAATTTTGTTTTTGATGAATAGGGGTTTGAAACCCCGTTTTGGAAATTAAACCTTTAAATGAAATGAAACATGAATGAAAGGAATGATGAATGAACAATGCTATGAATGCAACTAACCAAACCCTTGGATGGAGATCCTTAGAGGAATGAATTCTAACACATTTATCCAATGTATTTATCTTGCATGAATGGCTTGATTTGATAGTTTGAATCTTGACTTGAATGCTTGAAACCTACATCACAATGTTCGCTCCAAAAACATGCATGAATGTAAATAACTTTGACATGATGATCTTGATCTTGATTGTTGTTCTAAATGACTGATAAATTTGCTCTTCAATGCTCTTGACAATAATCTTTGCTCATATGAAAGTTTCCCTCTTACTAGATGTT
Source organism: Sequoiadendron giganteum (assembly GCA_007115665.2). Lineage (NCBI taxonomy): Eukaryota > Viridiplantae > Streptophyta > Pinopsida > Cupressales > Cupressaceae > Sequoiadendron > Sequoiadendron giganteum. The sequence continues at coordinate 603,389,948 of CM021100.1, read as the reverse complement.
TTGAATTGACAAAATAGCTGTATTTATAGGTGATTTTTTATTTTCCCAAGAATTAAAATTCAAAAGCATACAATTGCAACTTGAATTGGGATCATAAAAATACTGCCAAAAACATATTTAAAATTGGGTTTTGGAATCTATAGGGGACCCATTCGCCCTTGGGCAAATGGGTCCTAGGACCTAAATCTAGGACACACAATTTTTAAGGTGTTTAATTTGATGTTTGTAATTGTTTAATGCGGGTTCCCCTTTCGGAAAACAAGATCAATTATTCTTTTAAATGCATAATTGGTTCAATTAGAGGCTTAATTAAGTCCATTTTAGTAAAGGGACCCAAACATAGTGTGAAAATGTAAAGTACATTTTTCTACACTACACAGATAAAGACACAAAGTTCACAAGATACTTTTAGACAACATTATGGAAGAAGATGAAGACTAACCTAAAATTCAATTCAGCATTTTACCCACAAATTGATGGACAAATAGAAAAGGTAAACCAAAGTTTGGGAAATTCATTGTGATGCTTAGTGGGAGATAAGCTAAGAAATTGTGATATAATCTACCATAAAAAAAATTTGTATATAACTTAGTGAATAGAAGTACGGGGAAGACACCATTTGAAATTGTGACTAGATTGCAACCTAGAGGAGTACTAGAACTCAAAGACATCGATAAGGAAAATAAAAGGAGTGCAAAGATGTAAGAATTTATAAGATACATGGAAAAAATACATAATCAAGTAAAGGAGCACTCAGAAACAACAAACAACAAATATAAGGAATACACAGATGAAAAGAGGAGACACATAATTTATTGTTGGGTATGAAGTCATGGTATATCTCAAGAAGGAAAGACTTCCAATGGGCACATATAACAAGTTAAAGACGAGGAAGTTTGATTTAGGGAACACCTGAGGCGGAGTTACAAAATCACTTGATATATCACCTATATTCAACATTGTAGATATTCATCAATATTATGAAGGTCAATCGAGTGATAACACCACAAAAGTTTCTTTAGAAGAACAACCATCATAGCAACCACAAGAGCGAAAGAGCAAATTTTGGATAGTAAAATTGGATGCAACATTAAAAATGAGCAATATGGAGAATACCTAGTCAAGTGGAAAGGAAGACTAGTAGAAGACTCAACATGGATATCACAAGCTAAAATGGAATGCCTTGGATTTCTTTCATAATTGGCAAAATGCAAGACTCACTTTTCAAATAACCTTGGGTGTCTGATGTAAGAACATACCAAAGAAACCTATTGCATTTCACTACAAAATCTCATTGTGGCTCACAACAGAGAACTAGTGTTTTACAATAGCTCATAAACATCATATCCAAATCTCAAAAAATTTGGATCAGAGTGCGAAAAGCTATCATTGTCAAAAGATAACAACTAAAAACAATCAACATATAGTTCATCAAGCGAAGTTTGTGGAACCTTTTCATGCCTTGCGACACTCAACCCAACATATCTCAAGGCAATATAGGACATAGGGACTTTTACTTAGAATTGCATCAAGTTTCTTCAACACCTAATGCCTCACTAGTGGATTTTGGCTAGCCTACATTTTACACTAAACATTTAGATTAGGACACTTTGCAGTTGACTCAAATCATTCCTAAAGCTTGGAGTAGTTGCTATTGTCATAGCTTTGCATGTAAGCTTATAATAAACCAATGTTAGCCTATGAGCTAGTTTATCTTTATAGTCTCCATGTGATAGGCCAATAAGCCAATTGTAACCATTCTATGATAAAGAATCAATGAGAAGTTGTGTTTTATTTTGTGTTGATTCCATTGTGCCAACTCTAAGTTGCAGTGTTTGACAATCCTTTCTTTGGACTCTCCATCTGTGATTGCGTCAATTTTGTATATTCCTCATGGGTGTTTATGAACACTACTTATCATTACAAGCAAACAATTTTGTTTAAGCCAAGTGAACTACATTAAGGTACCTCCTCTTGTTTTAGATTTGTGTACATCAATTCAAGTTTACTCTAAAGATAGAGTTTGTACCTCCAAAAGTGTGCCAAGGCGAAGAACATTCAATTTGCGCAATCATAAGTCTTCTTTTGAATCAAGTTTAAAAATCCATGACATCAATAACTTGGCTCCTACATGTAAAATATCAATTTTCATCATTAATTATTAAACTAAGTATCACATTTAATTTATTTAAATTTAATATTTATTTCTCTTACAAGTCTGAACATTTTAACCCAAATCAATTGAGATGCATGGTTCATAAGGAACAACAATTGGTAAACATGAGATAAGGGGGCTCTATGATAAATGGTTCATAAGTCACAACACTCGCTAGAGATTTGGCAAATAGGGTAGTAAACTAAGTGGGTTTGACCTTAGGGGAAACTTCATAGTTAGGGATGCTTGAATCAAAGCAATACTAAGATGGGTGCCCTTTGAGGAAAACCCAATGCTTCGCCCTTGTGAACATGAATAATAAGTAGACCATTCATTCTCATTAAAAATGGGTTTGTGCAAACCACTACTCATAAAATATGAAATGAATTTCACTTAAAAACTATACAATTGAATTATAATATTAATATCATGATTGATTGATAGATATATAATTATACTGGAACAAATTATTTATGTGTAGACTAAAATGAACTGTACCCATCAATTTTTTTAATGTGTAGACTAAAAGTTCTTTAATAATTTTATAATATAATGTCCATAAATACATGCGCCATGTTCTCGTGATAATACGGTGCGAAACATCCTCCCGGTTAAAAAATGATCAGATCACCGTAGAGACTACTCCATATAACAGTTCTTTTTTCTTCGGCACCAACGATTTCAAGCCATGGTCCGCGTTGAAATAAATTTTAGTATTAGGAAAACACAATGAATAAGCAAATATTTCTACGTATCTGTATAATCAGGAAACAAAAGCTGGAAAAGTCCCAATACACAGATAAATCACATATCCAAGCAGAGATCCAGGGCCTGCATTTTGAAAAGGATGATCCTTCTTATTCAAAACACGATCAGAATAAAAAACTATTACAGTAGAAAACCCATCAGAGCTTAAAAAAACTGTCACAGTAGGAAATCTGATTGTGCTTCATGAGGATTATTACCCACAACCAAAATGGCTTGCCTAATAACAAATAACTTATAGCAGGGATTTTCAGCAGAAATGATAGGGTAAGTTGAGATCCAGGATCTCCTTATTACCCTTTTTCTGATCCACACATACACCCCACCATTTCGCACCATTATTACTGCCGCTTTTGTTCTTCTCCTTCGGATTCTCGCCCTGAGCAGGATCAGCGGGGTTAGTGCTGAAAAAATCCTCCCACTCGAACGACAGATGCCACGCCGCCTTCGACATTAGTGGTGGCGCCTCGGGACGACGGATCTTGTGCGCTACGCCCAATTGCTTCTCGCTCTGCCTGATTCGTTCCAGCAGAGCAAAGAACTCCTCCACATCGCTATCTGTGCGCGCCCGCTTTGCCTCCTCCTCTTCCCCTTCCACCGCTCGCTTCATTCTCGCCCTTCTCCCACACAAACACACAATAAAACCTTTTCCCCCAAATTCTGTGCACCTGCACTTAAGCCGTTGCGAGTGCAAGAAATTAGCGACCCAGTAAGTCCAGCTAAACACGTCTTCTTCCCCACGTCAAAATAACGTGCCTCTCAAACCCCCTAAGGTTAGCCGGCGAGGTTCATAAAGCGGGCCCCACCTGAGATGGACCGTATTGTCTATTGGGTAGTTGGACCGTATTTATGAATTAGTTGAAATTCCATTTAGGATTTTAACAAACTAGCTACAAGGTCTCCAAACATTTGCATAACAGCAATCAAACAATCAACATCATTATAGACAAAGACAACAATCTCAAGAAGAGATAGAGAGAACAGCAATAAGATGAAAAGACAAGAAGTGTTGGCAGAAAGAAGGAATGTCCAGCACCATCCAAACATCAACACAACCACCCTCATCCAAATGTGCCTGCAATAAAGAGCAGCAAGCACTGCAGTAGAAGCAATGAAGTTCCTCTTCGCTTCCGAACCTATCATCTTTAGGAAATAAACACTAGCACCAGAATTTTGTTCCACACTACAAATTGCAAGCATTGCTTCAAAGTTTGACCACACCCTACATAACAATCATCTGTTGCAATTTCAATAGAACAAACATGATACACCTTGAGGCAGAGGGAGAATTTTGGCTTGGATCTAGGACAAAAGAGACTTCACTTGAAGATGAAGAACGTCACCAGTAGAGCCCTTCTTTTCTAGGTAAGAATCTATACTCAACACAAGGGTATGCATATTGGAATAAATAGTTTGAAGTTCAATCTCAAGGGGTAGAGCGAGACAAAGCAGCT
>CM021100.1:603324295-603385474 GCA_007115665.2 Sequoiadendron giganteum | reverse complement strand
TGCTTTCTGGATTGGACAGTGTTTCCTTGTTTTGCGTTGATTTATGTTTCTGGATATTTTGATACTTTATCTTGCGTGTGCATTTGAGCACTATTCATTGAGCGATAGACTGCATTATGTGATGTGATCTGGTTTATCTGATGCTTTAGTTTACATGTGTTAATTGGTGTAAAGATGTTAGTTGATATAACATGATATTTTATTATGAGATTATTTAGTAAGAACATGAGATTTTATTATGAGATTATTTGGTAAGATGAAAGTGTCAGTTATGATGATTATATTGGTGAAGAGGACGGGTTCGCATCACTCGCTTGTGAGCGCCCTGCGAATCTGAGATTTCTTCTTCACGGTGTGTATTATATGCTGGATATATTATATGAGGTTGTTTATTTGGTTTTCAGGTTGCAGGTACATGACATCGACTCCACCTGGTTTCACAAGTTTGAGTGTATTGATCCAATGATTAAGTTGAACGGGAGATAGTAGCTAGGTAACATGTGTCAAGTCTACACCCTAGCCTTAGTGTGTTGTCAGTCGTGTGTGTCGAGTCATTGTTTGTCTTGCTTTAATGTTATTTAATTCTAATGAATTTTTGATTTGGAAATAGATGTTTAGAATAATTGTATTAAATCATGTTGATGGTTATTTAATTTAAATTATGCAATGTGGATAAAAGTTTATATTTGAATTAATTAATTAAATTTAATCCAAGGGGGTTGAATTTAGTTATTAAATAATTAAATGTGATGCAAGAAAATTAAAAGAAATAAAAGAACTAAAGTTAATTTTAGAATTTAATTTCAATTTGTGGTAATGAAATTAGAAATTGTAATTAAATGTTTATTTGGGAATTAAATTTGTATTAGAAGTTACTAAATTATATTGGGAAATTAAATGGAAATTAGTTTCAATTTTGAAAATTAATTTATTAGTTGGAATTAAATTAGAAATTGAAATTGAATTTTAAAAGGAAAATTAGTCTTCAATTTTTGGAGTTAATTAATTATTAGAATTTATATTTTGCATGCAAAGGATCGGATTTGGTTTTAGGATATTTTTGATTTAGGATTGAATTGCATGCTTAATTAAGGAAGAGATTATTGAAAAGGGATTCATTTTGAGAGAAGATTTTGGAAGGAGGATTTTGGGGAAAATTGCACAGAGAAGGGTTTGAAGAAATTTTTGGCTGTAAAATTGATTTGGAAAAATTCTATTGGAGTTTGGTTGTGTTTATGGATTGGTTGCTTGATTGGATTCATGGCATGGTAGAAGAGAATTTGTGAGATCCTTGGAGGAGGTTTTGCTTCAGAAATGCATCTTTGCCTGTAGCTTCTTGAAATCAGGTTTTCTTCTATGTTTTTATTGTTCTTGATTGCTTTTAAAATAGTAGTGATTAAAGATTTGTTTGTTAAATCTGTTTTAGAAAAGAAATTTGATTATTAGAAGAAAAGAATTAAATAAATTTAAAGCTTTTGTTTTTGTGAAAATTCTTGAGTGAAAATTGTGAAAACCTCAGTAGAATTTAAATTATTTGAGGAAATCGATTGTTTTGTTATTGGAATCAAACATAGAGATTGAACAATACATTTAGATTGTTTTTAGAAAATATAACCTCTGTAGGAAATCAAATTTATTTAAAAAAAAAAATCTCTGTGGAAATTAGCTGGGAGAAACCTTGGGGTTTAGAAACTTCGAACTTTAATTTTGATCCTTTTAAACTTTATTGTTCTAAAATTCGAGAAAATGGTTTAAAAGAATTAGTTTTAAAATCTCTATGAAATTTGGACTTCTGGAAAATTTTTACAATTTCACCTGTAGGTGAATGTTTTGAAAAAACTTCTTCAATTTATTTGGTAGAGGAAATTTTGATTAAATATATATATTTTATTGTATATATATATATACATATGTATATACATATGATACATATATTGTTCTTGTATGAAAAAAATTATTTTAAATTACTGAAGTCGTCGTCCGTACGACATCCATTGTTAAGGGTTTTGAAAACTGAAAATTTCATTTTGTTAAATCTCACTATTTTAGTATTGTATCGGGCTCCATGCAATGGACGGGGGAGGCATGGGAGGCACTGCCTCCACCGCTGCGCCCATGAGGGGATGACTGTGGAGGAAGGGCCTCCGCAGCCCCTGCCCTCTCCCTTCACTATTTAAGTCTTGTGGGAGGCGTCGCTGCCATTGGCAGTGCCCTCCACACAGTGTGTGGAGGGAGTGTTGTCCTTGGCAGTGCCGCCCCTCACCATTTGCGGTCGCCCCAAACATAGGTTTTGCCCTTTGTTATTCACTGCGGGTAAAACAAAACAGTCCGCCCATTTGCCTATTCACGAATTTAGTGAAAATTTGTCCTTTCTTTATTTTGTAGATTATTTATTATATTGAATTTATTAAGTTATCTAAATTTGTATAGATCATATCTATAACACAATTAAGTAGGTAAATAATATATATGTTGCATATATATTGTATATATGTGATATTTTAATATATTTAGTTTGGATTAAAATATATATATTGTATATATATAGTGGTATATATAAACAATAAAGTATATTTTTATTCCTGAATAAAATATATAGTGTGTCATTTGGTAAAATGGCAAGTGATATATTTTATGCGTATATACAAAGTATATATATAGTATAATATATTATTATATAGTTGATGTATTATACATTAGTATTTTCAATTAGGAGTATAATCTGTAATTACTTTATTTTATTTAAGTGCATGCAATTTAACTTTGCATGAAGGTTTTAAAAGATAAGTTTTAAATTGAATGGTCAAATAGATAAGGAAAGAGATATTTTATAAATTGCATGTTTAGATAGAAAATTGAAAGAAATATAGTATATGGGTAGAAAATTGGAAGGATTTACTTGCATAGGGTCGTGTTGTTTTAAAAGTAAATTTAGGAATTGATTATTATGAAGAGACAATTAATTACTTTAATTTAATCATTTTCTATTTGAGCAATTTATTTGTTGAGAATGTATATTTTATGGTTTGAATAAATGGATGTATGTAATAAGAGTTTGGAAAGGGAAACTATTAGATGAAATTAACATAGTGTGTTGTTGGAAAACTAGAAGAAATATAAGGTGTGGTTGGAAAATTGAAAAGAAGTATTGTAGAGGATTTATGTTAGTTTTAAAAGAAAACAATGGATTTGATTTAAATTATTTGAACTAGTCTATTTTTTATTGTAAATTAAAGGCTCTTAATTAATTATTTCAATTATTTTTGAAAAGGCAATAGTTTATTTTATTGTGAGTGGAATGTGAAAGGGATATGGATTTAGTATATCCAAAAATAGTAATTTCCCCGTGATTGCCTTAAATGTTTTATTTTCTCTGTATTCGTAAAGGAAAGTGAGTCTAATTGTTTTAGATGTCCAGTAATGAAAGAGGAAATATGGTTATATGATTAGTTCAGTTAATCTAGATATTGTGCCTTTGACTTTGTCAACGTTTTCTATTGAATGATTATGGATTTAAGAAATCCAAATACTAGATTTGAATTAATGTCTTAAATGCTTTTGTAGCTACGTCGTCGTGATGTATTGTGGGATATGGGATTATGTGAGCCCAAATTTGTAAGTCTTCCAGAAGATTTTAGAGGATGAAGGTTGTTGAATCTTTATGTCAACCAGTTATTTTCCCTTGGGTAGTGCATGGTGTCTTTTCAGTATTTACCCGGTTTCCACGAACAGGGATGTTTTGTACCTCTTGTGAAAGGAGTGGACTATGTGTGTGTTGCCTCCAAGATGTTGGAGTGGTTTTGATGCCTAGATTGTATGCACTTGTGATTCCCTTGGTGATTAGTTTGGTTGTGTGTTGTCCATTAGAAGAGTGGCTTTTGTTAGATGCTAGAGCCCTAAGAGGTAAACTGGGTAACCTTCAGAAGTTATTTAAACAAGTGATAATTAAAGTAATGTACTTAGAGGATTAGGACTAACTTCTCACTAATCAAGATAATTTTACCTCACTCATAGACACAAGGGCTTGTTTAGACTTGGGGTGAGTGGGAAGGCTTGGAATGACAAGATCAACTATTTTGTCCGTACGAGAGATAGTTGATTATGCATAAGTGAGTATGAGGGCCAGGATTCGGTTGAGATCACCAGGATTACCGTGGCCGAAGCCTATGAAGGATGCCCAGAGGAGATCTCATGACTACTATGCGATGACACTCTATCTATGACAACTGTTGTTTATTGTTATATGTGTATGGATCTTTGCACATACTTGATCTATTTTTATGTCTGGAAGCAATGTGATCTATGCCAGTGATTATGTTGTACTGGTGTTGAGCATTTATTTGATTATGTTAGTATGTGTCAGTATGAGTCTGCCTTTGGATAGTGGTTGTAGATTCTTCGTCCATGTTACTTTGTTACTATCTCCTAGCATGGGGGGTGGGCCTTCGGGTACCACTTGGTTGGGTGGAACATGCACCAAAACTATTGGGTCCCCATTGATCTTCAGTTCGTGGAGGCGAGACATCCAGTTGGGACAACTTGTGAATCTTGCTATTCTTTTTTAGCATTGTTGTAATTCATATTGTAATTGATTGTTTTACCCTTCTTGTTATTATGAGGTGGATTTATGTAATTGTAACACTTTTGTATTTTGACTCATTCTGGGAATGAGGGTTGTAATTTTGTAATGGATATATGTAATGGATATATGTTATGGATATTATATTCCTATCTTGTATTTACTTATGTTGAATGAATGTTTATTGCTTGAGTTATTTAATGCAATGTAATTTAGATGATGTATGTTAATGGGGATTTGAGTAATCTCGGTTACGTAGCCTTAGGGGATGTTGTCAATTATAGGTGAACGTGTATGTTTAATTCACTTTAATAAAAAAAAAAATTAGTACACTTTTATAGTGAATTGAACTTCCTCTAAGGTTGCGTGGCGAGGCATTACATGTTTATTACCATCACCATTAAGATGTTATGCAATCGTAACTTGGGGAATATGAATGAAAATTATAAGTGGGAAGTGAAGGAGGGTATATATATATATATATAAAGGATAAGGCGTGGAAATAATGTTTGGTGAAAAGTATTGACATTCATAGTATTGCATGCTTAATAAATAGTATATTTATATAATCGAAATTCAGTTGCATATAAGGCGCTACTGTTAACATGATAGTTACAAATCTTGCGTTTCTTGTAATACGTACCATTATTGTTGATTAGCCAAGTTGGATTAATGAAATATGGGAATGTGGTCTAATAATTATAATTGATAATCTAATTTGGACAAATGACACTCATAATATTAATAATATGACTATCTTTATCAATAATAATTTTGTCATTTATACTATTATTAATATTAATAACATTGATATGTACATCAATATCATTATTTATTCTATTATTACTATTAATATTATGATTTTAAACTAATATCATCACTCACATTGTTGTTTTTATTGATTGTAGATCTCACCATGAATATTACTAATTTACACGCTTCTATTAATATTATTACTATTAGTCAAGTGGTACTCACATGGATGTTAAAATTAATATTAACGTGACTATCATTTGGGATGATGATAACACTAACATCATCTACAAAGTCTAGCATTTAATACATTATGCTTGAAATGCTGCTACTATAGCAACTGCAACAATACATAATAAGGAAAATATAGAATATTGTGCCTTCTCGAACATAATTGCAAGATGTAGCGGGTGGACAGAAGTTTAAATGAAACATATTATTCCTCCCATTAATTAATTTAGCCGATAGGCTATATATTGCGTGAGCTTCCAGCCGGGAAGTTGTCTCACGCCGCATTAATTGTCTGACGCCGGAAAACATTGCCAGAAAACGGTCGGACGACGGATTAAAACAATGTTTTTTTAACCCTAATTTTTACCCCTGCTGTCAGGTGTAAACCCACCTCATTCTCGCTCAACCTGCCACAGAGCTGCTTGTTCACCGCTAAGATTTCTTGCCAACCTTCTACGAAGCTGCTTCATCACGGCCAATATTGGTTATAAATCTGCTCGAGACGGTGAAAGCAGATTTGGAAAACCTACTTTTCGTTTACTGTGAATAGATTGAAGTAGCAGCTGTAGCGAGATTGGTTCCGGTTCTCATTTTTAAAAAAATTATTCATTGGTAGGGTTTCGTAATAGTTATTCTGCAGACTCTGCCCATTTCCGCTCACGGCCATCGTTGACAGCACGACGCAATTTGTGCAGGATCTCGAGGTAAGGTTTTCAGTTTCGTTTACTGTGAATAGATTGAAGTAGTAGCTGTAGCATGATCTATATGTGTCTGAAGAAAACCCATTTGTCTTGGATCTATGGAACGTGGTTGTTTTGAGAAGGAAAAAGATTAACATTTAGGTTAAGGGATTTATTATTTGTATGTTTTTTTGTTGTTCAAGTTTTATATTGTTATTCACTTTTTCCAACCGCAGCTGAGATCTGGTTCATCAAAAGTTAAGTGTTGGTTTATCTGTTTAGATGTCGTATAACGCAATGAATGAGTGAGCTAATGGAAACGAGCTCTATGCCAGATAAGCTTTAACCAGTAGCTCTGGCCGAGCCTAAACATGTGCAACATGGAAAGCGCCCTACTCATCATTCGGCGCCATTAAATTTCTGCTATTCATTCTGTTCGTTCCGCTCGCTCGCTCGTGTTTATCGAACCCGGGATTGACACGGAAACACAAGTCCCAACCCAACGTCTATCACTCATTTATGGAGGAGGGCCTAATTCAAGGCTTACAAATGTGTCGGGGCCAATCTTCCGTCCGTTATCCAGTTTGTCCATCTCATTTCTTATTGTTTCCGAATGGGTAAACAAGAGTGCTTCATTTCGGTCCAGTGTAGGCTGACGCAAGAAAGCAGGGGCACAGGGGTTCGTTTCCGATGATTCCGTTACTAACACAAGCAAGCCTTTAAGGCGGGGCATAAGGGTATGCGGTGGCGGCCGATGTTAAGTAAGGTCTTTACGAACCAGATGTGCTTGCTTCCCCCTATATCAATAGCAAGCGCACCCGCCTCTTGCTTTCCGCCCTGCCCCTGGCACTAGGGAATCTTTCACCTCCATGCCGTGCTTTAGAAGTAAGGGGTGGCTTTAATATAATCATAATATGCGTGCATTATTGCTATGAACTACATACATTCTTGCAGTGGATTGCACATCAATCGGGATATATGTTTGTTTGCTCTATTTTTTCAGTCCCAACTTTACTGTTTTAAAAAATGAAAATATAAAGGGCATTTGCATATTGCAATAGGCTACATATCCTCTGGTTGTTTCAAAGTTTGTCTGTTTTATGGGTTTTGTGGACTTTTATGTGTTGAATACTGACATACTTGAAAGCTCTAGAAGGTGTTCAATTCTACTTCTTTTTTGTGGGGAAGTAAGTTGATTAGGGATAGGTTCTATTTCTGTTCTCTTGATGGATTGGAAAGACACAGATTTATTGTTGTATAAATATTGTTTCATGGGGGTTATTGTATAAATATTGTTTCACAGGGGTTATTACTTTAATTTTTTGCTGAGTTGCATAAATAATTCTTTGTTTAAGGTTATAAATAGTTTTTGGATTACTTCTTTGCTCATGTCATATCTCTGAGTTCTACCATTTTCAATCCAGTTTTTGAGCTATTGGGTGGTGTTATATTGTATCTATATTGTGATGCAAGTTTATCAACAATCTATTGCTGAAGTCTGCAATCTAGACTGGCCAAAAGACAGAATGCTTGTCCAGGTTCTTGATGATTCAGATGATGTGGAGGTGCAGAAATTGATTGCAGCACAGGCTCAAAAATGGAAGCACAGGGGCATTTCTATAGTGTATCAACACATAATAGTACGCACTGGCTATAAGGCTGGGAACCTGAAGTCAGCAATGGAATGTGACTATGTGAAGGACTACGAGTTTGTTGCCATTTTTGATGCAGATTTTCAACCTATTCCAGACTTCTTGAAGAGAACCATTCCACATTTTAAGGTTTGTCCATTGAATAATATAAATCTACTTTTCTTTTAAGGGATCAAATCTGACGTTTTTGCATACTAGGTTGTTACTTATTCTAGAATTATGTTGTTTGTTGGGCAATGATGAGCTAGCACTGGTGCAGGCAATATGGGTCTTTGTTAATAAGGATGAAAATGTAATAACAAGATTCCAGAATATTAACCTAGCATTCCATTTTGAAGTGGAGCAGCAAGTCAATGGGATGTTCATTAACTTTTTTGGCTTTAATGAGACTGTTGGTGTCTAGAGAATCCAATCTCTTGAGGAATCAGGAGGTTGGCTAGAGAGAACTACCATGGAGGATGTGGATATTGCAGTGTGCGCTCACCTTAATGGATGGAAATTTATATTTCTTAATGATGTTCAGGCATTTCCTTCACCCATACCTTTTCAAATCCTATGCATTTCCTTCACCCATACCTTTTTAAACCCAATGCATCCTTTCAGTGTTCTTCCATGGCCCCTATTATTGATATGTCATATTGGCAAATGATATCCTTATGTTTTATGTACGTTTCTTTTTTCAGTATCTTTGTGAGCTTCCAGAGTCATACGAAGCATATAAAAAGCAGTAGCACCGATGGCATTCTGGTCCAATGCAATTGTTTCGCTTATATTATCTAGATATTGTTCGTTCAAGGTTGGTTCTTTAGTTCGAAGTCATTTTCTCTGAAATATACAATAATTGATAGTTATTCGAATTTTTGATATCAAGGTTTGCATGCAGTATCAGTTACTCAGTACCAATTTACCACTATCTGTTTTTGTGCAGATTGGCCTTTGAAAGAAAGAAAATTTGATAGTCCTGTTCTTTCTGCTTATGAAACCTATCCTACCTTTTTATTCATCTAGTCTCTTCTACATTATCCTTCCAATGAAAATATTCCTACCAGAAGCTCAAATGCCTTATTGGGTTGTTTGCTATGTGCCTGCTATTGTGTCGTTCTTAACCATTCTTCCTTCACTAGGGTCGTCTGCTTTTGTTGGCCCTTATTTGATGTTCGAAAACACAATGTGTGTTACCAAATTTAATGCTATGATCTCTGGTTTTTTTCAACTCGGTAGTGCTTATGAATGGGTTGTGACAAAAAGCTAGGCCATTCATCAGAAGCTGATTTACTTGCATTGATATAAAATAGGACAGATCCTCAGTTAGAAAACCGAAAGCATCATCGTGGTGTTTCAGACACAAACCTGCAACTCCTCAACAACTTGAATGTACATCAACATCAACAAACTCCAAAGAAGAAATGTAATCAGACATACAAAAAAGAATTGGCTCTCACTTTTCTCCTCCTAACTACCTCTGCTAGGAGCTTTATGGCTTCTCAAGGGATTCATTTCTATATATACTCTTTCAAGGGTTTTCTTTTCTTGTAGTTGGCCTAGATTTCATTGGGAAACAAGTGTAGTTTGTGTAGACTTCATTGACCAAAAAGCTAGGTGAATCTTTACTTGGGAACTCGAGAAATTGTATAAATGGAGAAGGGATACATTTTTCTTGACTCTACCTGACTCTTTGTCAAAACAGGCAACGAACAAGATTAGTTGCAAACTTGGACATGCCAGAGCATCACTTAATAGGGTGGAAGAAAAATTTCGAACCTCTTTTAATTTGGGTTTTTCTGGTGAAGGTTGACACGCAGGTGGTCAATGCCCAATCCTCGTGAAATAGATGATAGGGATTGGGCTCCTCTTCATATTGGAGCTCGTCAAGGTGATTTGAAATCAGTGAGTTTCTATTCCTATATATATTGTCATATCACTTTGAAAGGGTTCATTTTTTTTATATTACAGAATGGATTGTTCGTTGTGCCTAAATATGAAGAGTCTTCTGGATCAATATGTTGATTATGAGGACCACATAAAGAACAGATATTTCAATATTCTTCAGCTGCATTTGGGCACTACTGGCATTGAAGCACATAGCTGATATTTCCCAAAAATACAATCCAGAACAGTTCTAGAGAATGCAAGAATATATGTGATTTGGAATGTAAATATTCAAGCAGAAACTTACTATGTACAAATAATTTTAGTCCCAATTGTAATTTCACTGATGTACTCTTAACTAAATTACTGTGCGCCTCCCTAATTAAACTGGAAAATTCCATGGGTTTCAACGATCAACAATCTCTACTGCATACATATTGCATCTCTTTTTAACACTTACACACGAAAGATTAATTGTGTACCTCTACAAACAGGGAGAGATTTGAAAATTTTAGGGGTAATCCAATAGAATTCATAAGCTCCTGGGAGGTTAAAAATAGCATACATGTCAAGTATTTCTGATAACGTTCAGGCAATTATATAAAACTATCGGCGGGTTCCTTGCAGCTCCCCCGGCTGCAAGTGCTAGTTTATATTCCTGCCTAACTTGCAAGTTGTAGGAAGTTCCATTTAAGGCACAAATCATCCGACAGGTTCAAGTCAGATTTCCTTGACTAATGCGCCACCAAAAAACTCAAGCAACCCTCTCAGCTTCGTAATGTTTCCTGTCAGAGAAATATTATAGCTTTTACTATGTCTTATGCCTCCATTATTGGATCAATAACAGTGAAAGGAAAGCCAAAAACCATTAAGGAGGCAGATGGACCCATTTAATGGCAACAATCATTTTAGGTCTGGATTCTCTTTCTTTCTGGTGATGGTAAAATAGGTGTAGAGAACAGAGATTGCGTAGGGTAGAAGAATACATCTTGAGCTCGTGAGTTGAGAGGTTTTCATATATTTTTTTATGTGGCATTGTGGTGTGGTATATTTTCTTTGGAAACCCATTTGTTGTGGTACTCTATCCTGCATATATATTTATCAGCTTAACTCAATGAAGGAGGCTAGAAATGACAACACTACAATTAAAGCATATGATAGAAGTGAAGGAAGTGTGTTTAACTCTACAGGGGGAAATGGACAATCAGCAATAATATTCATTGTTTCTTTTTGATATTGGTGTTGCTACAAGAGCCGATGCAATTTTTCAAGTAAAAGAGGCAAGACTTCCTTCCCAGTTTTTCAGGTAGATTGGAACCCTTTTGCCCTCTTATCTTTTTTTATCTGGATCCGTCTTGTGTAATAAAATAAATTTAAAAAAAAAAAAAAAGGTTCAATGTTATTTGGTTCTAATCTTGTAAATGCTTTAACACCCTAGAGTATTTCAATGCTACAGTTTAAACAGATCATCCAACATTGATTAAAAATTTTAAGTAAATATTTCACAGTTTCTCTCTGGTTAAAGAGTAATTATTTTTATCTTAATTTTATTTTCATATTTTTTATATTATATTTAAGTTGTATTTTTTCCCTCTTTACCGTAGTTGCTTCACATTATCTCTCTCAGGGACATCTAAAACTATGAAGAGAAAATACTGGTATGAGTTGAGTGATTGAGGGTTTCGACAGGAATGGAGTCTTCCCCCGCCCTCCTTTGGGGCATCACAGTTTAGTCATGTTAATCGAAAATAAATTATTCAATGATCTCCTTGGAAATACAGATAAAGTTTAAATATATTCACACTAAATCTGAGACCTCATTAACTTTAGAAGAAAATAATGTTTGCATTATTTTTCTTAACAGAATAAAAATGTCGTGTGTATTTCGCAACAACATTTTACAATAGTTTGATGAAATATAACTACAAATTCTGTACATCTATTTCATCAGTAAATCTTGTGTCCTACACAGCAGATAAAAAAATATATATATAGAAATAAAAATGAATGATAATAATAACCAAACATTTATGTGTAAATGTATTCCATATGCATCTACTATTATATGCAAATTTTACATGAATGCTGATTTACATAATGGTCAAAATAAAATTTTGTTTGAGAATTTCATATTTATCGCTTAGGACTTTCTTCCATGATCATATTAACTTTATTATGTTCCTATCAGCAATTGCAGACCTGTTATCATGGTCCTTTCGGTCATTACAAATTTCTATACATAATCTGCACCACACTTCAATATGAAACTATCGCTTGGGATGGACGTAGCTTCTATAAAAACTGAGTTTCCATTCATTAATACCTCATCAGCATATGAATACATTGAAGAAAGTTAAGAGGTGCATTGAAGTCTTAACTATGTAGTAAGAAATTATTTGGATAGGCCATGATCTAGAAGTATTGTCCTTAGTATGCTCTCATCTATGAAAACAAAATCTGCCCTTTCCATGATTATAATTTTAAAATAAAATGGGAATCTGTTTATAGTTTTATAATTTATTGTTGTGAATTATTTCATTATTAAATAATTTTGTTCTTATCTATTAAATAAAAGTATTGGTTCTGTGTCTTATTTGTGACTGTTTTCATACATGACATTATTGAAATACCTATTGTTAGATTATTTTTTTTATAGGGAATATTTTGTTCTGTGAAACAAATTTTTATGTTCATATGGTAGCTTAAGATTTCTATGTATTTTTTTTTCCTTTCTCTCAAGATTACTTTGTGATAGTTTTTCTGAATAGATTTATATTAGACTATATATCAGCTATTGTTGATATTGTAAATATATTGGGTGTCAGAACGATTTTCTAGAGATTAGTCCAATTTTGACTGTTCAATATGGACTTATTCTCAAAACTTATACAATGCAGCCCACACCATTCCCTTGACCGTGTTCCATCAACTACCTCAGCCATTAAAACATAATAGTTGTTTTTTTGAATTGTTTGCTTTTCACAATGGTTTAAATCTGCGCAAATGATTCCGAAACACTATTCTTCATTTTAAAGTTAGCCTCCATGATTTAGATTATTCAACATTGTTGTTTTTATTTATTTATTAGTCCTTATTTGGAGACTCCAAATGTCTTGTTTTCCCTTCCGAAACACTATTCTTCATTTTAAAGTTAGCCTCCATGGTTTAGATTATTCAACATTGTTGTTTTTATTTATTTATTAGTCCTTATTTGGAGACTCCAAATGTCTTGTTTGGGAAAACGTTAATTCTCCCTTGCATTTGCTATTTTCTAAGTGTTAGCTATGATGCATCTTAGTTTATATTCATTGAATCTTTTGTTTTTACTATGATAGAACAAGTGCATTGTTGTATTTCTGTGTTGTTTTCATGATCACTTAATTTTTTTAGAATTGTGTTTTGTATCTACAAGGAATTGAATAAGATTAATGATTTACTTTCACATTAGTGCTTTTTTATTTGTCTTTTAAATTCTGAAGATGAGCCTACTTCACAAGATGATTTTATGCAGATGTATTCTTTAGTAATGTATCGAAATTTCCTTGAGCGATTATTTACTTTATATATATAATTTAGTTGTTATGAGTCTTATATTGAATTAACCATCCTATACATTATAAGAGTGATAAGCATAAATCTAATAACGGTTTATATTACACAATTGTTCTTTTTCAAGAGATGAATTATTGTTCTTGGTGGGCAAATAGTGAGCAAGTTGTAGAAAAAAAACTGCTCATACATGTTTGAGATTCATACTAAACAATTTTTGGGTTTTATCCCTCATTCTTTCCCCTTTTCAAATCATATTAAAGTTTAAAATTTGGTTTAGTATTGTTAAAGTTATCGTTGTTTCAGTATCATCTATTTTGCTGTGATCAACGAGCTGAAAGTTGTTATGATCAATTTATTATCAATTTTTCATTCTTAATTAGATCTGCTTCAACAATTAAAATAGCATATTGTTGTAATATTATAGTGATTGTGTGTGCTTGAGTATTGATTACTATTGTTCTCAAATGAAATTACCTAGAGAGTTGGTGTATCTATTCCTTGTTGAGCTTTTCTTGAGAAAACCATATAATTGTGTGTAGGATGTTTTTGTGTTAATTCATTGGTCTAATATCTTCTGTTATGAATAGGTCGATTGTTCTTGTATGGGATAATACTAGATGTTATATGAGTGTTATCTATATCATCCTTTGTTTATGAAATTATTGGGAGGTCCCATGGGTGTACCAACGATATTTTGTGTTTACTCTTATTATAGTATCTTGTGATTTGAGTTGTGATGATATACATTACCGTTGATCAAACTAGTGTCGGTTCAAGTCCATTGTTGACTATTTTATGTATTTACTAAACTATTATGAGATCAGAGGTGAGTTGAACTTATATGTTAATATTGTTATTGACCAACCCGATTTTTGTGAAAATTCAAAGTGTCGAACTACGACTCCTCTGTGAATTATATACGTAGGCAAGGCCGTCAAAGATGAGCCCTCGAGGAATTAGGTTTGGCCTCTAGGGTTTTCTCTCCTTTCTTTACTCTAAATTAATGTTGATACATTGTATTTGCATAACTTGTGACTTGAACCAAGTCTGTGATTATTGATGAGTTTGTGGAACTAATCAAACCTACCTTGGTGATATGAATCACATATCACCATTTGAAACTCAACCTCATTTGTCAAAACCAATGTGTAGATGTTCAAGTTCTTCTAATTTATGGGTCAGATGCTATTATGTTTTTTTTCTTTTTTTTTTACGAATTGTGCGTTTTAGAAACAAAATTTTGTGAATTAGTCTTGTGTTGTAAGTGAAATTTGGAGTTTGTGTTTTTCCTTTAACTCTATTTTGATAGAAATTTTTGGGCATTACAAATATTAACAAAAAATCTATTTTTTTAATCAAGATACCATATTCTTATTCAAAATATAAATAATAAATTAATTAAACATGTTCAAGGGTAAATTAAATAGTAGTCTTTTAATGAAATATAGCTTATATGTTATTTAAATTAAAAATATTTTACAATTTACCTAAAAAATGTATTTGGTGTGATATTGAACATCTCAAAGGCTATTATAATAAGTAAACCAAAATTTAAAAAATGAGAGAAAATAATAATAAAAAGATATAATTATAACCAAAACATAACCAAATAGCTACAAGTATAAAAAATCAAGTAAAAGGATTGTAATCATAAAATTTAGAACTTAAACATCATTTAGAACATCTTGAATATATTGTTGTGCTTTATAAATAATTGTTTCCCTTGAATTATTAGAACATACAAAATCTTATGAAAAAAAAAAGAAGATATTTTTTTTCCATTGTTTACAAACCTTTTCCTTCTAATCAAACTTGAATATATTTATATTATCATTTTAAATTAATTTATTGTGATTCACGTTATAAAGTAATCAACAAAAATATATTCTTTTTAAAATTTGTTTTATTCCACCTAGTTCATTTAAACAATATCATTTTTTTTCAAAGTTTATAGATGATTGTGAGATTTGTGGGTTATGGATCCACTATGTAACTTAAAATAGACTTATGTAACCAATTTGGGTGTAACATGATTTGTATCAAATTTACCTAAGATATGTAAATAAGAACTTTGAAAGATTGAACAAATATAGATTGTCTTTTCCATTGAATAATTTTTTTATTTGTCTCTTCAAAATATTTTTGTTTTGAGACAATTTTTGAGTAAATTGTCTTAATTTGAGACCAAAAAAAAAAATTATGTATTGTCTCAACTATTGTCTTTAAGTTGGCGTCTTAAACTATTGTCTTAAAAATTGTCTTTGTAAAGGCAATATGAAACATAAGTATTTTTGTCTCTTTAGAGACAATTTCACTATTGTCTCTTAAGAGACAATAGTTGGGATTAAAGACATATTGTCCCTCTAGAGACAATAATTGGGATTAAAGTCTAGAGACAATATGAAAAAATATATTAAAAAAAAATATATATATTTTAAATATTTTTTATGTGATTTTCAACATTCAATGTTTGGAAATCATAGAAAATGACATCAATGAACGCAAACTCATAATAGAAACAAAAAATTTGAAGGTCAAAATGGTCATTTTATTGATAAAAGATACTCTTGCACCCATACATAGTCTAAAAATATCTCTTTTGCTTTGAAAATGTGTTACAAAGTGTTTTTTTACAGTCTAAAACTGAAAAATCTGAGTTACAATGTCAAAGTGACTAGAAAGAAACTTTGTGTCAAGTTTACAATTCTTTATCAAAATCAAAAGAACTAATTACAAAAGTGATTTTAGTTTTCTTTATATATCCTTCGTTGGAGAGAATGTAGGACTCCACAAAAAAGCTCTAGCAAGGCGTTGGTGAAAGAAGACTCCTGACTTTTGAAATTTGTGTTCCTCTGTTAGCTATTATATCCACTCTTTAACCTTATGTATGCTTGCAAATTTTTGCTACAGGTGCTTAAACTGTCCCTATATGCTTGGAACCTACTCAACTGCCCATCAATACCTTCTTAGATGCTTGCAAAATGTTGCTACAAGTGTCAAACTGACCTTTTTCCTTCCCAATTGCTCCTTTATGCTTTAAAACTGTCATTTGAAAACTTTATTTGTTGTCTTTTTTCCTTCCCAACTGCTCCTTTATGTTTTAAAATTGCCACTTGAAAACTCTATTTGTTGTCCTATATGTCAAAACAAAGCAATTAGACAATTACTTCATCAATCTTCATCTAACGTAGATCAGAATTATGGTAACTGCTAACTTGATAGATTTGCACTACTGACTTGTATTCTTTGCTCAAGATTCACTTATAAAGTAAAACAACAAAATACAATAATCACTTATAAATTTTCATTTCTTTCCCTCACAAACAAAACAAAATAAGATAAGATAAGAACAAACACTAACAAAATAAAACCCAGTTGCTAAAATTTTGTATGTATCGATTTGTTTCAATAAGTACAAACCATAATTTTCTCAATTTTATAATCATACTTCTTACACAAAGACCAAGTGTTCTACTCAAATTTTCATGAAGTACATAATGAGCTTCTGAGATATGTTGACTTTTATCTCAAAATGAAAGTGTGTAATAAATATGGATGATGATTGTATGGAAGGGGAAGTTCATATAGATACAAAGGTTATAATGATGTGTTAAAGATTTTGCTTTGCAACTTTTATATGGATGGATGAAAGTTTACATAGACATAAGTTATAATGATGCGTGTAGAGACTTTGTTTTGGGATTTTCACATGGATGGAGGGAAGCTCATATAAACAGAAGTTATAATGATGCATGTTAAGAATATTTTTTTGACACTAGATATTCATTCCTCAATTAAAATAAATAAATACAACAAATTTTATTTTTAGCTGTTAGACTACATATAGTCTGGGATGTGAGGCTCATGCCTGCAAACCACTATTGAGTCATTGGAAAACAAGTTTAAGCTGTCATTTAATGATAAACCAACTGTTGTTTAAAAGTAAAAGCCTCCAAAATATCAGGAAAAAGCCTTCAAAATCTCACTCATCACATAAAAGCCAAATAAACATTGATTAGGCAACTAGATGGGAACATTATATTTTCAGTTGCAATGTTTTTTTTGTGAATTTGACAGCAATTACATGCAAGTAGAATTTACAATGCATATGTCCACAAACACATACTCTTTTAACATATTAATCTAAATATAATTTTCTATCGAAATAATGCTTGAACCATTAATAAATGCAAGTGCTAGTATATAAAATTTTCAATCCAAATGAGAGATTCTTTTACAAACATAAAATGTAGTAACTATTCTTGCAGAATTGCCGGGCACTAGCTTCATACGTATATCAAAATTCCCAAACATAAATTCTTGCTTCGACTGAATTAACTAACCTGTGAAAGATCATTGAAATCAAAAACATATAAAAGCATATCATGATTCATTGAGTTAAATTTCATCAAATATACCAGCACTCTGATCGAGAGTCAGCTGCAAGTCCTGGCCAAATTAGATTATTGTTTTGTTAATACTCACAACATTTTAATTTTATCCATACACAAGACAGAGCTGATGGTTTCATCCAATGGAGCAATGAATGGAAGGGGTCTATTCTAGATTATATAGACTAGCAGTTGATTGTAGTTATAATTAAAATTCACCCATTGAACAGTGGCTCATAGTAGAACCTTCACTCTAGATATACAAAGAAAAGAGGGAGACTATTTATGAGTTAGAGATTTAAAAACTTTAGAACTATCAATTTAGGTTATTGTTTTAGTTGGTCATTATAGTTGGTTTCCTTGTGTGAGAAAACTTAAAACCACTTGAAATTGTATAGGAACTTGTTATAAGAATAGGATGTCATGGATGGAATACTGCCACAAGAAAGATGGAAACCGATACACTAAGATAAACATGCAATGCTTGCAAATTTTGCATGAGTGTGATAGAAAGAGAGGCTACATCAGATCAAGAAACGAGTTATTGAATAGGCTGATAGTGATTTGTGCATATTAGTACTGAAATGAAAATTTTCAAAGAAAATTGAGATTTCATCAACTAGAAAAGCAAGGCCAAGAAAAAAAATGATGCTTCCTGTCACTGGTACCTGTACTCAGTTCAGCTCAGTTGGGCATGCATTCAAAGCAGTCAAGTAATATTCAAATGATAGAAAACGAGGTTGTAACAGATCAATAAACAGGGTATTGAAAAGATTGCTTTGTCCATCATAACACTGAAATGATAATTTCATGACAATCAATCAACCTGAAAATTATGGAAAGTTCTCAAAGAACAGAGATTTCATCAACTAGAAATGCAAGGATGATTAACAATTGATGCTTCCTTTACTTGGTATAGATACTCAGTTGAGCCCAGTTGACATGCATTCAAAACAGTTTAGTAGTTATGTTCAAAAGTATACTACTCGAGTCAAGATTATAATTTTAAATAAATCAGAGTTGAAAAAAATAAACTTGCATGTTGTCATGCCCATTATTTCAAGAGAAAAAAACCATTACACTTGAAAGACATTTTTTTCCCTTTATTACATGCATTATTGGGTGAAAGAGCGCGTAGGATTTGGGGTGTAAGGTATGACAGATATGCAAAGTGCCACGTATGAGAACTTAGGTGAGGAAATGGAAACAACTGTTGAAAACTCACCCCTCCTAATCTCCATGAATTAGTTTTTGGCTAGCGTGAGGATTAGGGGAGATTGTTGGTGGTGGGCACATGATCATAAAGGAGTATTACTAAATAGAACATATCTTGCTTGCAGCCTAAGTCTTCTAAATAAAAATTTTTGGAAAGGGAAAATTTATGCTCTTGAGGTGCGTGGTATGCTAATGGTTTATTTAGTGCCAATCACTAGTAGTAATCCAATGCAACACATGCCTTGTTAAAAGGTAATGCAAAACAACTATCTTAACAACATTCCTCCTCCCAATTGAAATAAAATATTAATGCTAAAGTGAATTTAAGGTTGAGGAATGATATGGTTAACAGCCGCTCAAAATCCTTTAATTTGCAATGTATAATTTAATTATATATAAAAAATTAGTGGCATGATGTTTAGAGGATTTAAAGTGTCATCTACCGTTGAAAAGCATGTGAATGGTATATTACTTATACACTAAATTTTAAGACTAAGAGTTGTCACCTTTAAACTTTATAATTTCATTATCAAACTATCATAAAGAATAACATTAATAATGAATAAAAAAAATCATTTCCTACACTTTCAATAAAATCCCCACTGTATGGACTATTATGTTCTTGGAATATAAAAGAAAGCATACTTGATGTTGATTGCAACAAAAGTATAAAATAATATATGCTTTACATATAAGTTCATTTTTAATAAAAAAAATTAAGAATTCAACAGAAATAATAAGCAACATTAATAAGTGATATATAGTTAATTATTTTTTAGACAACATAAAACAACTTTATAATTCTCTTTTGTTTTTTTTTAAAAAATATTTATTAATCTCCGAGATTCTTGAAAGTAGGTGCTATTAAAGCTCTTTTGTAAAAACGTGAAAAAGAATGTAATTTGATATGTACAAAGAGTCCAAAGTTGAAACCCGAAATGACAGTAGTGGCTATGGAAATGGCAGCCAATTCCGATTCTCCCAGATGCCCAACAAAAGGCTGACTGACGACGATTGTCCCATACATGGATATGTGAAGCTACCGACGTAGCTAATCTACCAACGTGCCAACGTTTCATTGAACAAGGGAAAAAACTATTCATACGGTGTGTCACACAACATATGCCTATAATGGAAAATGGGATTTCCATGCCATAAAGGAAAATTTACACAGATGAACTCTCCAAGTACAACAAAAAATACAACATTCTAAATAGTTGGGAAATGTATACCAAAGAAAGAACAGGATATGTGCAGGATCATCATGAAAAAAAAGGCCCTTAAGTGGCGAAAAATTTAGAAAAATCAGAGTTAGGCAATTTGACGTAAACATTTGAATAAATTATCTATATTATTTCAAAAATATGTAAAAATATAATTTGTAGAAAATTGATTGTAATTTCTAAACTATTAGGTTATTTAAAAAAAAACAATCTATTTGGTGAAAATTTTAAATTTCAATGTAATAACACTTAAATTTCAGGAAAAAAATAAGAAGTGCATGTCTGTCTAACCGCCCTAACCACAATAAAATGATAATATTTTTTTATAATATTTTAGACATAAGTAAAGGACTCATGTCTCGATGTGATGTATATTTTTTTGTAAGTTTTTTCCAAGTAAATAATTAATTATTATATTTTTATTACAAATTTTTAAAAATATAAAAACTCATATGTCTGACCACCTTAACTTGGTCAAAACTTCATGAAATTCATTTTTTTCTTTTTTAATCCTATAATTTGTGAAGCATAGAATGTGACGCATATTTTGGATTCAAAAAATGTGATACTATCTGAAAGCTATAAATGTTTTTCAATCAGCCTACCAATTAGAGCTTTAATCGTAATTCAAATAGAAAATGAATAATATTTATTTAGTAAATTCAAAGTAAAGCATAATTTATATTGGTGGAAATTTGAGAATCTCCTTTAAAAGCCTTTTTCATTTCATCAATTTTGGGTAAAAAAAAAGTCATCAGCCACATACCCTACAAATACCCATGATATCGCCACTTTCTGGCCCATCATGATCCTGCATATACCCAACATCAACATTTTTTTAAGAAAACTAAATGCAAGATGTGAATTAATCTCGTAAAAATTCAATAAGAGAAGCAAATATTGAACTTGGGGATTACTATAACAATATGATCATAAAAGTTGGGAAAAAATTATATTCTTCAACTATAATTTGAGTTTCCTTCCAGTTGCTAGTAAAATTGATTTTATTGTTGGATTTAGAGACATCCACTAATAAAAAAAAATGATATGGGTTTTTGCAAACTTACTTGCATAAGTCTCCATTTCACATGTTTATATGCATCTAAACTTAAAGAGTGCAAAAATTGCCATATTTATATTTAGTTTTAGGTTTAAGCATGTTGCTTTTGTAAATGTAGTTGACAAACTTGGAGAAAATGTTCACATAGTCATTGTTTTTTTTGCAGGTTTCTTGACAAAGCAATAGTTGCGGTTCCGTTAGACCTTGAGCACACGACAGATATTAATTGGAGGCTATGAACAGTCACACAAGTTGAAGAGGTTAAACTTTTTCTAAGGTTGCTTCCCATTTGCGTGGCTTGTTTGATGTATGGGGTTGTTATTCAACAATTTGCAATATTTTTCACAAAACAGGGCAGCACGATGGATAGAAAGATCATTGGAGACTTTGAAGTCCCTGCAGCAACCTTCCAAATCTTTATTAGTCTGTCCATTATTGTGTTGGTGCCTTTTTATGATCGAGTATTTGTTCCACTTGCCAGAAGCATTATTGGAAATGACTATGGTATAACTCTACTGCAAAGGATAGGCATGGAGTTGAAACAAATTGTAGAACTGTTGAGGTCGTGATCTTCCAATTGTGCCTATTCATGCAAGGTTATGTGTGTGCAGTTCATCATTGATAGTACATCTCTAATCCAAGCCTTCATATGGTATCTATTTCACTTATTCTTATAAGTTTTGAGAGAGATTTTCCTTGTCTATTTTCTTCTAAGATGTTGTCTCAATAATTCTGGTCTTTACCTTCAAGAGTTCAAAGGAGTAATAATTATAGAAAATAATGATAATCTTTATAAAAATCTATTAACTAATAGAGGATCCACGCTGCAAACAACTAACAAGATTTCAAGGATATAGTATAAGGGTATTTGCAAGTATGGACAAGGGAATTGGTTGGATGGAAAGGAAAAGGACAATGAGCAAATATAGTAACAGTCGTCACCATGAAACAGACTGTCAACCAAAGAAGCTACAAGATCAAAAGATGAGACTCTATATATGTAGCATGTAATCCTATTAACCTGTATGCTCTGGTATTTGAAATCATAATATAGATTGTGGAAGAGTAGAAAATATGTAGAGTGAATTGCATAAACATATAAAAGAGCATAGTTTCAATTTTAAAATCACATCTTGCACTGACCATTTTGCTACGAAAACTCAGAAGGTGAATTTGTCTTCCCTGATTCTGTTCTGGTTAGTCCATCTTGATCTTTCACATTATTTCATGTATCATTTGTATCCATCTCCACCTAATAGTATCAGAGATATTAGCAATCCACACACAGAAAATATGATGCAGTATATCGTAGCTTAAAAATTGGAAACAAATTAGATTTTAATCTTCACAATACCAAATCAGATTCCGAATAGAACACTAAGGCCACCGTGAGTAGAACTAAATTATCTTATAAATCTTAAAGAAAGTAAGTAATTAATTCTGTGGTGATAAAAAAAAATTAATCATCTTTTTTTTTACTGCATTTTTGCTAGATTGGTATGGGACTGTTTCTTACGTAGCTAGTCACAGTGGGCTAGGGGTTAAGACATTAATTGGTTTGATGTTCTATATGGGCATATTGGTAAGGTTGATAGTTTCTTCATTTAAGTTATTTGATAAGATCCAATTAATTCTATCCATAGAGATCTTGTGGAATTGTAGAAATAGCCACATTTTTTAGGGTGTTTGTACGAGTATTGCTCACTTCTCTAAGGAATCCACCGTTGTTTTTATGTCTTTGCAGGGTTGTGAGCAAGTAAACATGAATGAAGCTAAGATCCAGAAGATTGTTGATGACTATCTGAAGGGAAAGAAGAAGGTTGGTTCTTATAGTGATAGAAGTTGTTCAGCTAGGCGTAATGCTATTGATTCTAAAGTAGGTGCAGGCAGCTCTTTTAGAGATCTTGATGTCGCAAAATTTGGCAATTTTGAAGACATTCCTATATCAGCTTTCCCTAAATGGTGGTTCAGAAAGTGTGTGAAGCACACAGTCCAGGACTAAGAAAGACTGTTGCTATTATTGGAACTAAAGAGAAAGCAAAAAAAAGCAAAAGAAGCTAAGTGATTCTATTGGTTGTTCGTAGTATGCACCTGTGTACTATTTTTGATGTCTCTATGATCATTTGAATCGATATGAACAATGTTAGATAGGTGTTTGGTATTTTATTGGGCTCTTAGGTGGGGCTATAGTATGCTGTCACATTTTGTCCTGTTTCAACTACTATGTGGATCTGCTTTGTAATATTGGTATTATTGATGCTCTCAGTACTATAATTGTACACTTTTTTTCAATATTAAAAATAAATAAAAGCATATACAATGCTCAGTTCAGTATACAAGTGATGCCCCATGATCATATATATATAGAATTAACAGTGTGATCATTTCAGGGTGATCAAACCAACTAGTTAGTCATAGACCAATTTTATGGCAACTTGACTAAAACCACGTAAATCATCAAGAGGTACAGAAATGGTGGAACAAAAAGAAATTAGTAAATTACAGTGATTTTAAAACATCTATCTGGAATCTGGATACCACTAAGTTCAATCCATTGAAGTTTACTGCAATTTTGGGCCTATATTCTAGACTCTTCTTCATGGATAAATTGAATAATGGTATATAATGCAATGGTATCAAGATAGAGGCTTTAACAATATTTCTGCCTAAATAACCTCAAAAATCAAATTATGGTGTAGTCCTAGAGGTATCTAACTCTATAATCCTATTAAATCTTTAGTTGGCATTTAGTGCGTACCTCCAAAATATAGCATTATTCAAAGCTCTAAGTTTTGGCAAGGCAGTATCTTTAGTTATTACTGACTGGTAAGAGAATACAAATACAATGGAGTGATATAAACTAGGCATGCCAATAGAATTTAACTTAAAAATAATAATTTAAGATGGCCATGTCCCTTACATCAATATGATAAAATCTGACAATAATAATTGTAATACAAATGCCTAAAGACAAGAGAAAACAAATCCCCTTTCTATGCTCCTTGAATAACCAATGTCAGGGCATTGCCAATAGTTAATGCCCCCAAAAATGAACATAAGGCTAAACTTTAAGGTCGTTTCAAATCATTTCATGCATTACACATAATAAACATAAATGGTGTCCATTAACACTCTGTTGACGGGCATTGCTAAAAATTGCATGAAAGGGCATAAGTTAAAGCTCAAAGCAACATTAAGAACTTAACCTGTGCAAGAGACAAATAAAGGCCTGGGTGATACGTTGTTGTATCTTGTCCCATTCTTTGCATTTCCTACCCAGCAGCTTCAAATGCCCAATGAGGAACTCTGATAAGATCAACCAAAACCCAAAAAATTATGGAAATCATGATTAATATTTCATGCAGCATAATAAGAATTGTGTCGTTGGTCTATGGTGATAATTTATTGTCATAATGTTATCATTACACTTGTAGCATCAATACCTTCATTTAACAATATAAGTTGATAACCCATCAAGAAATATTTAAAATAAGAAATACAATCCCTTAACAAAGATTATCAAAGTAATAATTTCATCACAACTCAAATTCATAAAAAGCTTCATTCTACTTTAGCAGCAAGACAGGGAGAAAAGCCTGGATTCAAATCAATATTGCAGGCATTTTGCTTGGCACCCATAAACCGGGTGAGTTATCCCATGTATGGTATAATCCACCCAACAAAATTAGACCTAGAAAGTAAGACACAGCTATATTATGTAACTGAATAAGCATTTCAAAGGTCCTTTGGACCAATTTGGTTTGAAGAATATTAAGAGTCGTCATCATCTTCATCATTGATAGTTGATAACTTATTAACCAATCATGATTGGTTAATAAGTTATCAGTTGTCAATGATGATTGGTTAATAAGTTATCAGCTTTCATGATTGGTTAATAACTTGTTACATATGTTTTCTTCTTGCTTCGTGGCCATAATGTCTGCTGTTGAGTTTTTCATGAAATATTTCTGCTCTTTCATTGTCTTCTACAATTTTCAATAGCCTTATTTGACACCTCAATGGATTCTTCTCCACCACTGAATAGCTGTCACTTAAATAGAATTGATGTTTTTAAATTTTACACTTTTACTCATCCAGTAACAGGATGCACATAACTTTCTAGTTGTTGTATCACATAAATGAGTTTTAGATTTCTTTTCTTGTAGTTTTTTAATAAAATCATTGTATTAAAAAATCTATTTACATTAATTTATTATCATGTTGAATTATGTGAATTATGTTCAGGGAGAAGAAACATATAACGGATTTCAAATATTTTCTTCAATAGATTATTTTTTATTAAAAATCTTACAGTGATTTCCTCTGCATCATGACACAGGAGTTTTATAAAAGATCAAATAAGAAATAGATCTAATCTCCCATGACTTCCGAAGAACCTAAGCCTATAATTCTTCAATAATCTCTAAAATACAAGATTGCACCTTATATTTTTGCAGCTAGTAAAGAAACACAAGGGTAGGTTGATAGAGAGCAGAGGGAGATATGCTCCATTTCTTTATTGATCTGTTAGAAACTTACGTTGTCACAGTGCAAAACAAGTAACTCTATAATTCTCAACTCAAAATATCTATTGAAGAACTTATGCGAAATCCACTACCGATTTCTTCCTAAATATAAATTAACATATATAAATTGTATAATACAATGATATTTTAATATAAATAGACTATTTATTCAATAAATTAAATCCCACACTAACATCTGTAATGCCCTCGACACCGGGGAATTTCCCCTTCCAGGAGTGCATGGTATTGAACTTTGAGCTTTGGTTTCATCTCGGGAGCTTAAACCATTTTCCAGGATGCCCATGAAATATCCCCAACCAGAATAAAATACCCCTTTTAAACGTATGGGCATTCTTCTTGTTTCTTTTTCTTTTGAAACCTGGCAGCTCAAGCGAAGCAACAAAGATTATATCACCAAATCGACCAACTTTGTTAATCATGCAAGAGAACTAAGCCGACAAATTGTATATGGCATGGCATTTGCACGAGATTGACCATAAAGATCGTAGATACAATGATAGTGATAATGTGTGTGTGGGACATCTTTGTGCCAACAAAATGTGCTTAAAGAACTGTACCAAAGATGTCAATAGTTGAGGCCCAAATCGTGTCAGGTCCACCAAACTACCGTGCATGGAGACAACATTTATTTTAACAGATTAACCTATATAAATAGTGGGCATTGATTGTTCATGTAAACCCTAGAAGTCTCTATTTTGCGCAGCCAGCGTTGGTGTTTAATTTAATCTAATGAACGGTTAAACACGCAGAGAATTGTGAATTGTTTATTGTTTTCAAGGTTATAAACATTGGAATTTCGCAACAGCATATAGAGAATCAATAAAAAAAGGTGAGAAACAGAGCAAAAAAAGACAAAAACGTGGGGCACACCTGATCTGTTGCTGAAAAGCCCTTCATAGAAGCTTTATTGCTATCGCTCGCCAAAGATTCTGGATTCATGACTTGCTCTGAGCTTCGCCCTTTTGATTTTCTTAAAAGCCCCTTGTCGTTTCTGATGAAAAATCCTTTATCGTTATTGGAAAACCCTTGTTTGTTGTGCTTCCTGTTCATTTTTCTTTGTTCCTGTTGTGTCGTGCCTCTGCGCTTTTGTTCCTGTTCTTTGATTTTTCTCTTCTCGACCGTTGTGGCTTACTGTGCAAGTTATTCAAAGGAAGAAGCTTCATAAAACAGGAAAATGCATGTCAAAAATGTATGGCGAATATTGAGGGAGGGAAAATGAAAAAAAGAGGGAAATACAAATTTATTTTAAAAAATTATTTTTTTAATCGTCTTAATTTAAGACAATTAAAAAACTAAAAATATATTTAAGACAAAATTAATATGTTGTCTTAAATTAATGTCTTAAACTGGGGCTCTATGTAGTAGTGTATAGTAATACAAGAAGACTTATATATGACTATATAAAACATCTTAAGAAAATTAAAACTAAAAAGTAATTTTTTTTTTTTGATGGAGGGTTCAGACCTGCGAGGCAGCCCAGCGAGGCATGAGCTACCAATCAGCGAAGGCCACCATGTAATTTTTAAATAAACTAACTCAACAATTTAACGTCCACACACAAATTAGAATTGTTCTAAATTCTGTACTGGTTAAAAGAAGCCTTATTTTCAAGCCACAAGTCATCTAAAAATTAATATGAAGTATTTTGTAATCCCAATAAAATTATGTTACTGGAATATTTTCATATATTCAGACATAGTTCACAAATCCCTGAAAAATAAACAGGAAACTTTTCAAATAAAAGAAGATAAAACACAGTTCAATAACAATTCGAACATTGTGCATCGTCCCAATAGATGCCACTTGTTCTTGGAGGAAATAGGAAATAAAATGTAATTTAAATCACTGCAGTAGCATCCCATCTCGGAACACAGCCACTTTTGGATGATTTCTTCAATCCTATTCCACTCGGATATATCAGTGACTGTAATTTCTTTACGTCCTGTTGGGTGATGTTGAAGGCCGTTGCCACACTTATCAAGGGAAGCTTCAATATCGATATGCTGCTTATCTGCGATATTCAGCAGAAAAGGATTATCACTCTCCTAAATAGGAAGTATGAAAAGACTGAAATGGAAACATATGCATTAAATATCTTACCAAAACACCAGGATTTTGGCTGTTGAGAGTAGCGATGAAGTTAGCTTCTTCCTTTCCAACGTTAACCTGAAAATGCAATACTCCCCTCGGAAATACGGTGATATCTCCAGGCTTCATAATATCAATGAATGTTTTACCTAATTTAAAACGTCATGTATTTAGTGATTCTGCAATAATGAAAACTGGGTGGTGACTGAAATAAAGCAGGAGCAGGTTATTATACCTTGAGTGTCAACAAAACCAACTTGAAGAGGCCCTCCTGAGATTAGGGTAAGCAACTCTGAGGCTCGTGGATGGCTGTGCGGTAAATTCACCCCACAAGGAACCATCTTGAATCTCGCTAATGACAGGCCCTGTGATCTGCAATACCATACTCTGTCACTGCAACTGCACAACAAATAGGGTTTGGAATAATACTAAGTAATAATAGTGTTACAATCTTACTGCACTGCAGGAAACTTGGCGACCGTAGTGATGGTGCGTATTCCTCCTGAGTCGACAATGACATCTCCATTAGTGAAAATGTCACGGAGGATGAAGGATGTTACCCCTGGAGCGTAGTCTACAAGAGGGTCAGGGTCTGATCCATAAACACCTGCATTCATAATACTAACAACTACTACAATAACCAATAACTTCATCCTGAATGTTACGATCCCACTCTCTGCAACCTCCCACTTTACTTTTCAACGTGAAGGCTTGCATGATCAGGTCTACGGTTCGTGTATTTATAGGTGAGAATGAAAGGCCTTTTTGGTTATGGATTATATTATAAATTTTTAAATAGAGTATTGGTAAACCTCTTATATTATATGTGGGTAGACCTACATATTGTAAATAAAACTACTTGCAGACACGGATCTCCACCAAGTATATACAAATTTTATAATATGTAGGTTATAAACCTACTGGCCTTCCGGAGGTTTTAAAGTCTGAATATAAAGAGTATTTAACTAGCCAACTTCATCTGTTTGGCTGTTTTAATCTTTAATATTGTTCAAAAATATTTTCTTTGAAAGTTTCTGAGATCGAGTGATTCAATGAAATAGGCTTTACCCACTTATTATATTCAATAAAATTTTAAGGAACAATAAAGTTGTTGAAATATATTATTTTCTTCAATTTAAATAATAATACAAACAATTAATTACAAATATTTGCTTCATTTATAGTTGAGAAAATATTTTTTTGAAGAATTTTTTTTATTTGAACTGTTCAAAGAAGTGGGTTTTATAATTGTATATATTGTAGACATCTAAAAATGATTAATGCATTTATTTGAATTCAACATTTCTCATTATCATTCTTAAATGACTTGCATTTATTTCAATTCAACCATATTTCTCATCATCATCCCTCATCAATTCCTTTGTCACTATTAATTAAATGGTTTTTAATTATTTGATTAAGCTTACATAATTCCCTTTATAGTTAAATTGTTGAATTATTTTACCATTTTCCCTCATAACTATCAACCAAACGATTTTTAATTAAAAACTAGTAATGCATTTATTTCAATTCAACATTGTTTCTCATCATCATTCCTCATCATTCATTTCATCATTATTAATTAAATAACTTTTAATTATT
Source organism: Sequoiadendron giganteum (assembly GCA_007115665.2). NCBI lineage: Eukaryota > Viridiplantae > Streptophyta > Pinopsida > Cupressales > Cupressaceae > Sequoiadendron > Sequoiadendron giganteum. The sequence continues at coordinate 603,356,032 of CM021100.1, read as the reverse complement.
TAAGTAATGTATTGTTTCTTCTTATCCACACTAATTAATTAATTTATCATTTATTCTTATCCACACTAATTAAATTCTCAATTTTTTTCATCCACACTAATTAAATACTTTCAATTATTTAATTGCATTTTCTATTTATTATTTCACTCACATTGATTAAATATTTTAAATTTTAGTAAATCATGCATTCTTCTCATCCAATATAATTAACTAATATTTCCATTTGACTTTTCCATTCCTTTAAAAATAAAAAGTAAATATTTTATTCATTTTTAAAATATATTATTTTATTTGTATTCCTCCATCTCTCACTTCCACTTCATCTACCCATGTAGTCAGTCATCTAATCCATATAGCTTCTTAAGTCCACACTTTAGCCCTTCATCTTGACACATGTCACGTGCATGTTCCTCATGATCTCTCAAACATTCACATTCATTGATAATCTCAATCATCCTACACCATTGATTGAATATTAGTGAAAGCTATTAAACCTTCATCTTTTAGCCATTTGATCTCTCCACAAATTTCACAAATCTTGCATCCATATTATACTCATTTTGCATTTATTTTGCTATCTGAGTTATGCTAAATTTATTGAGAAATCCACATATATTCAAATTACAATAATCACATTCTATTATGGAGAAAGAATAGGCACGATGGTGGAAGTAAATTAGTCAATTTAATTTGATTTATAATCATGTTTGTGCTCATGATTCATTGAGGTAGGCTATTTGTGGAAAGAAGAAAAATAGGTGCATCAATGAAAATAAAGGGAAATACAATTATGATGGACCTATCTTCCTCTATTTCATTAGAAAATGAGATCCACGCAAAGAATTGATTATCAACCCTTAGGTGAATCAAGTCAAAGTATGAGCCCACTTTAGTGAGAGTATGTATTTATAGGTCATGCGTGTTAGGTTGGCCTAGATTTGAATTGATGAAAAAACTATGTATTTATAGGTGTTTATCTAATTCCTCAAAAATTAGATTCCAAAAGCCAACAATTGCATATGAAATTTGAATCATTAAAATACCACCAAAACTAGATTAAAATTTAGGATCTAGGGCTTAAGGAGGTCCCATTCACCCTTAGGCAAATGGATCCTAGACCAGAAGTCTAGGACACATTCATTTTGGGGTGGTTAAAATATTAATTGCATTAATTAAATATAAGTTTCCCTATCGGAAAATGATAAAAATATGGCTTTGAAATGCATAATTTGGAAAATTAGGACCATAATTAAGTCCAATTAATTAAGGGGTGAAAGGTATACAATTTCCTACACTACATTTAGCCCACACTTTAGTGAAAGTATGATCCCACGTTCAAACTCACAGTAAAGTAGGCAAATATGCATCAAGAGAGGTCCAAGTGTACAAATGATGGAAAGATGGGATGACAAAGATCAAGGAGGTGGCCAAACCCCTAGGATCGAAGATCCCACATGTGGAAAAAAAATAAAAGGAAAAAATAGGACACATAAGATGTGTAGGACAAGATGCACAAGCATGCAATCTTAAAGCTAATGGAAAAAGGGAAAAAGGAAAAAGGATGGCCAGCCACTATCGTGTTGTTGTCATAAGAATGTTCACAAGTGAAACCTGTTGTCCACTATGTGAACAAAATATATACTCATGGGCTAGTGAAAATTTGTTGTTCACTAGGTGAGAAAAAGTGATGAGAAACACACTTTAGGTCTACAAGGTGTGCACTCATGAAAAAAGGTGGCACATGGGTAAAGTCATCACAAAAATTATGTACCCATAAGTTAGTGTCAAAAATGATCAATGCTAAAATTAAATAATATCAAATAAATAATGCCAATGTATGCTCCCACTTTAAAGGAATTTCTAAACACCATATTGTGAGTGATTACTTTAAACTAGAAATGATATATGCCAATTGATAAAAGGGAAATGGGAGCGTATTTGGAAAGTCGTATGCCAATTATATGTTTCTAAATAAATTTGCATCATGGAAAAGGATGTTTCCCCCATATGCAATCCAAAGATAACACACAAGGGATCCATGGATTCAGAGTCACCACATGTCTTTTCTGTAGTGATATAATAGAGCTTGGAACTATCATCATTCCATAAATACCTCATGGAACAATGAACACAAAGGATGAATGACACATAGAAATATAGAATACAAACAATCCTTTCATGTCAACATGGAGGGGACCTAAATGTCTCCATGCTTTGTATCATCCCCAAAAGGAAAACACAAAACAATGAAAAGATAATATTTATGACAGAGAGAAGGATGTAGATATGAATAGAAGAATGCCACAATGTATTCACTTCCTTTGTATCCTTGCACCAATGAAGAAACAAGGTTCATCCAAAGAAATCTCACAAACATAAAGACATGCCAAGCAACACAATACAGGGGATCACATTACTTACATGCAATCACAAAGAACTATAAAGAACAAAGCTAGTATGACACATGTAAGCCAACCTAAAGCAAGTTGCCTGCATCCCAATATTATTTATTATATGCAAAAGGTGGATAACTAGCCAAAGGAGAAACAATAAGTGTCGTACTAGGACAATCACTAGGTTCAACACATGGTGATGCACTCTTTTGAGTAGGATCATCATGGTTGTCCCCATCTAAGTTCATGGAATAGGAAAATAACAAAATTAACTCATTATGCACTTCCTCATCAATCTTAACAATCTCATCATCATCATTCAAGTTAATCATAATAGGAGGTCTAATGACAATATCCATTGTATGCTCATGTTTTTGTTGTTATGAAGGTAGAGAACCAATATGCTTTGTTTGATTTAGTTTTTGATCTTGGTTTTTTTTTTAATTCTTTTCTTCTAATTGATGAGCAATAGCATTATTTCTATGTGTACACTCTTTAGCAATTCATTTCCTTCTTGTATGGTTTTCAAGTTGTGATGGTGTAGGAGTGGGTTTATCAACCATTGGTTTCTATTTTTCCTGCAAGGGAGGAATGGAAGGAACCAGCAAGGGTTGGGAGACTGTTGTCTCTTTAGGTTTGTAAACTTGTTTGATCTTAGGAGGCACCAAAGGAGTTGTATTGTTATCTTGTGGTCTCTTGTAGGAAATGGTTGGGTTAATTATGTTGGACTTTTCTTCATTACTCAAAAGGGATTTTGGTTCAAGCATTATTTCATCAATGATAGGTTGGGGAGGAGAAACAATCATTGACTTAGGAATATTTCTAAGAGATAATACTTCTATCCACTTTGTCTTGAAATTTTGATAGCATTTGAAAAATAAGTATTCACAAGGATTTATAGGTTCCATTGGTTTTGGCCAAAAGAAATCCAATGAAAAGTTTCCACATGAAGATAAAGGATTAAAACCACTAGATTCATAGCAAAAATTTCATTTCCAAATGGAAATTTCAAGAATTTATGAATTACCAACAAGATAGCATCCATGGAGCATAGTCATGGATAGCCTAACTTCACATAGAATTGATATAGCATTGGGATGATGAAGAATGATACATCTAATTGTTTTGGTCAAACTTTTAATGGGACAGTGATTGAACCTATCATAGGGTGATAAAAACCATCGTGCATTTTGATCAATTTTTTGATTGTTCATAATAAACTTGGTAAAGTTCATACACAAATAATAATTCATCGGTGATCATATTGTCTACAAATATAGGATCAATTAATATCCCATTTGTGGGCTTATCATTGATTCTTCTAGCTATATAGAGAGTATCATCGGTTGCATGCTTAAGTATATCACTATGTGAGAAAGCAATGTTCATAAATAAATTGGTTTGGCCTTTATGATGTGTAATGCCAATGAATAAAATCATGGTATGCAGATCATCTTCATTACCACTCTTGTCACCATTAGTTACATATTTTATGTTGTCAACATTCATCAAATCATTCTTAGTATCACTATCAAATGAGATGGAGTGGTTTATCATTGGATTAGTGAATATTTGCAAATTTTTATTAGGTGGGGAAATAGATTTATTTCCTTGATTATTAACTCCGCCCAACTAGATTTGATTAGAATCAATGAGGTCTTGCACTAAATGTTTAAGATGCCTACATCATTCCTTATCATGTCCAACTTGTTGATGATATTGACAAAAGGTATTGAGATTATGGTTTGGAGGTAAAGGTTTACTGGTGCCAAGCAGTCTAACGAGAGGTAAGGTGATTAAGTTTTTTCTCAAGAGTTGTAACATGATTAAATGGAGGGTATTGAGTAGTGGGATGAATTTCCTATTATTTTCTCTAAATGGGTATTGATTTGTTGTTTTTATGGCAGCCACTTGAGGTTCGACATGATGGGTTGGTTGAGGTTGAATTATCTATTTAGTCTCTTATTTGGTTTCTTAAATGGTTGAAAATTGTTATGATGCACAGTTTCAGATTTTTTAAGATGGGTTGAAGGATTTTTTTCTAGAAATTGATTAAGTGAGTTTTGATAGTCATAGAGAGTTGTGAATAAGTGTGTAAAGGAGGGAAAATTCATCATCCCAAGATTTTATTGAATATGTATTTGTAAGTTATCAATGAACATCCTTTGAAGATCAACATTAGGAAGCTTAATGTTGATTTTGAGTAAAGTAGTTAATAATAAGCTTGAAAATTAGTGACCTTTTCATCTACTCGATGTTTACATTGCATGAGATCAAGTAGATCCATCTTAGGAACAATTTTCACTTTGAAATGGTTTAGAAAGGAATCAAAGAGATCATTGAATGAGTTTATTAAGTTATTTGGTAATGAAAAAAATGATTCCAAGTTTGTATCTTTCAAAGACCTAGGAAAATGTTTAGCCAAGAGTTTGTCTTAAAAAATGAAGTCACTACATAAGTTTGTGTAAGCAGAAACATGATTTCTAGGATCTCCTTTGCCATCATATTTCTCAAATCTAGGAATCATTATACCTTGTGGAATTTGTGTTCTCAATTTCTCCATTGATAATGGGTTTCTTTTGACATATTGTGAAGGTTGGCAATTTTGATTTTGGTTCAATGTTGCTATTTATTGTTGGAGGGTTGTGATATTTGGCAAAAGTTGGTTTATGACGAAATCATTGGTTGTGATTTGAGATGGAGGGCAATATGGTGGATTTTTACATGTGTTGGGAGGACAAGTGAATTGTAAGTTTGTGAGATGTGGGGGGTTTGGAGATATGATATCTGAATTCACAAAGCTAAGAGGATTTTTGGTGGAATAACAAGAGTTGGAGTAATATTATTGGTTGGTTGCATTGTTTTAATGACAGTTAAATTGGTATATGTAGGAATAGAGATGTAGTGTAGAAAAATGTATCCCTTTACATTTTCACACTTGTTTGGGCCCTCCATACTAAAATTAGGCTTCTTTATGCCTTATTTCATCTTATTTTGCATCCACAAGCCTTATTTAATGCATTTCTCTAAGGATAATCTTGACATTTATTAAATGACCAATCATAATTCATGATTTTGGGTTATGCCTTATAGATCTAGTGATTTGGGACTAATACACCACCTTGGGCATATGGGTCCCACCTAGGTTTCAAGACCTGATCGTGAATATGACATTAAACTTAACATTTCTTTAAATTTGTGTCCCAAGCTTAGGCTACTGGGACTCATAACGCCCCAACTGGAGTATCAGTCCCACTTTAGATTGGACCTATTTTGAATTCAATTCTTGGTGGGATTTTATTCTTCTAGATTTGATGTCAATTTGTAGTGTTGTAATTTCAAGAAATTTGGCATAAACAAGTATAAATACAAGGTTATTTCACATGTTTTCTCCTAACAAGATCTAGCAAGTTTACAAGCCATCAAGTTATCATAAGAGAATTTTCAAGAGAGTTTACAAGAGAATTTAAGAGCTGATTATTAAGAATTTTGGGGCTTTATTCAAGATTCAAGAATCATGTCAAATTCATCATGCATCATGTGTGTTTTGAGCTAACATTTATAATGTAGGTTTCATGATTGAAGTAAGCATTCAAAGACATTATCTCATATCAACAATCAAGAGTCAATATCTACATTCATGCTAGCCATCTCATATAATATTGTAGCCTTGATTCCAAGGGTTTGGTGGGTTGCAACATTACATATTTGTCATTCATCATTCCTACATGGGTAAATGCACAAAGTTGGGTCCATGAAACGTGGAATTTTTTTCCTTAGCCGAAAAAACGAAATCGGCTAAGCAAAAACGGGATCCCATTTTGGTTCAGGATCCTGAGCCTAAATCACAAACGAGATCCCGCTTTTTGAAAAATGGGATCCCGTTTGCTAGAGGGTCTCGAACCGACGAAGAGGAAACGTGATCCTGATTTGTAAAAAATGGGATCCCGATTTATAAAAAATGGGATCCCGATTTGTAAAAAGCGGGATCTCGATTTGTAGAAAATGGGATCTTGATTTGTAAAAAGCAAGATCCCGTTTTTTACAAATCGGGATCTCGTTTCATAACACTATTTATTTTTTAAAAATGAAGAAATCTCCATTTTTACCAGTGCGCACGGGATCCTGATTTGAGAGCGACGACGACCCCAGGAACCTCCTAGGTGCCGTACTCTCCCCCATTTTTTGTATTTTTTCATTCCAAATTGAAATTATTAATAAATTAATTATTTTTAGCATTATTTATTTCAAATTCTTTTTTACATTTTAAGCATTCTATTTCATGTTATTGTAGAAATGAGAAATTATACAAATAGATTAAAAATATACATGAAATTGTGAAGATTTTCAATAGAAACAAAAAAATAAAGGAAGAATGGTGAACGAGCGGGAGGAAGTGTGCACGAGCAAGCGGGAAAATCAGAATTTTGAATCTTCAAACAATGGTGCAGTTCATGGAACTGTAGAACCGGAGGAATCACATGGAGAATTGAAGCAAGATTCGACCAGAAAGCAAGGTAAGGAAGATGTTATTGTTCTGGATCTCGATGGAAACATTTTGGTGGACCCAGGAGGGGATGCTGCTCCTTCTGAGTTTCCGCCTCGAAGTACCAAAGGAATTCAGTGTGATAATACCAAAAATGCAGTGGGACGGTTGGAGGGGAAGGAGCCAAACCTAAACTATGGTCGTCGCTCTTTGGGGTCAAACCAAATGGAAAATCGGCTTTCCCTCATGTGTGCAATATCTCTTAACCTACAAAGGGTAATTTTGAAATCTCTATTCTGGATCTAGTCATTGATCATAATATTTCACTAATGGAAAGAGTGTTGGTGGGTAAATTTATGGGGCCTAGACCTAATATTGAGGTGGTTAGGATGTTTATGATGAAAAATGGAGAACTAATGGTCATGTTCTCGTCTCTACCCTACCCAAGGGTTATTTTTCTTTTGAGTTCTCCTGTAAGGAAGACATTTTGGTTGTGAGAAGTGGAGGTCCTTGGATTATTGGAAAGTCCTCATTAGCTCTAAAGAAGTGGTCAACTAATCTGGATCTTTCAGATGCTATTTTCGAAATTGTCCCTGTTTGGGTTAGACTCCCTGGGCTTTGTTTGGAGTACTGGAATGTGGATTTTTTTAGTGGTCTAGCTAGGTCTTTTGATGAACTTTTATCTATTGACCCAATGATGACCGCCAAGAAATGATTGGTTTTTGCTAGAATATGTGTGGGTATTTCCCAAAATGCGGATTTTCCAGCAACTATTGAGCTCCACTCTAAGTTTAGCACTTGGACTCAAACTATTGAGTTTGAATCTATCCCTTTTACATGCTTCAAGTGTAGGAAATCGGTTCATTGGGCTAAAAATTGTTCGCTCAATGCCAGTATGACTAAGCAGAGTCCCCATCCCAAGGCTAAGTCTGTTTGAAAACAAAAGTGTGATGGGGAAGAGGAACAGTGTAAAGAGAAGCATGTTGAAGAAAATGATTGCAGCAATAGGACTATTGTTGAAGTTTACTCCAACAACAAAGATTTGGGTGGGACTCTTGATAACCCAAAACATATTATGGCAGATCCCCATCAGCAAGATGTGGAAGAAGAAAGGGAAAATAAAATTGAAGGTGTCTTGCAGAATGGTAAGGAAGATCTTGATTGCATGTTGCCTCGGGATAGTGGCTATGAGACTAGTGGAGGGGAGAAGGTCATTTTTGATTGCGGTCTTGATGAAATCCCTTCTCAGGGTTTTGATATGCCATTTGAAGATGGTTTCTTAAAGCTAGAGATTGGGATTCCTTTTTCTTCTCCGGGCTCGGGTAGAAGGGAAGAATCTACCCTGTTACCTGAGTCTAGGGAATCGATGGAGAAGGGGACTGAATTATTGAGGGATTCAAACCAGAATGTGGAGTGCACAAATGGGAAGTCTCGAAATTGCAATGGGTTGATGGATACTCTTTCGTTGGACTAGAAAGAGTTTTATGTGAAAGATTGGGGGTCAGGTAAGGAGGAAAGTTAGGATGAGACAAACAGAGAGGAGTTAAGCTCTAACAATAAGAAGAATTCTCAGGTGATCACCCCGAAAGGGATCCCAATGAGAGCTAGATCCAAGGAATATTGTGGAGTAACTAAGAATAGTTAGGGGAGGAAAACTACCCATTGGCATAGGGAAAACGTTAGTATGTAGGACATTGCGGATGGGTATCAGAAGACCATTCCTAAAATTTGCAATTTCACTCCTAGTAAGATACGAAGATCATGTCATGGAACATTCGAGGGATGAACAACCTCCATAAGAGAGATGTGTTGCATAATTTTGTTAGAGATCATAAACCTGGTATCTTACTGGTTCAGGAATCTAAAATGCCTAAATAAAAAGTGGAAAAGATCAAGCTATTCAAATACTGTGGGGTTCAGGGGAATAGCTCAAAAGGTGCTTCTAGAGGTATTGTCACCTTTTGGAATCTCAATCTCATTAAAGGTGAGTTGTTGTTTGAGAATTCTAATCATGTAGCCACCATATTTACTCATATAAGGGATAATTTCAGTTGGATCATGTCTAATGTCTATGCCCCCAATGGAAGGGGAATAGAAATAGTTTTTGGTGAAACATGGAAGCCTTTCATTGTAAATACAATAATGAGAACTCGGTGGTGATGGGAGACTGTAATACTCCTTTGCAGGATAATGAAAAACTTGGAGGATCCTAGATCAATATTGAAAGCAAAATGGACCTTTTGGATTTCATCAACAATTAGGATTTGATTGATTTAGAGTTGCAAGGATTCCCCTTTACCTGGTCTAGTTGTAGAGTTGGTAAGGAATTGATTCAAGTTAGATTAGATAGAACCCTTATCTCTAATCAATGGTTCCTTAAATATTTTTGCTCTTTAAAAGCCCTTTCAAGAGTGGGTTTTGATCATTCTCCTATTAGCTTTGTGGTGGATCCTATTGTGGCGAGAAGAAATATCCCTTTTAGATTTGAAGGGATGTGGTTGCATCATCCTAAGCTCCATGGTGAGGTTAGGAAATGGTGGAATATTTATGTTTTAGGGACTGCTATGTTCAGGATGGCCAAAAAAATTAGCGAAGTCAAAAATAGGGTAAGGGAATGGAATAAAGATTATTTTGGTAATATCTTTAGAAGAAAAGATGTTCTAAAGGTTGATGTTAAGGAGGTCTAGGATAAGATCCAACAGGAGGGATGTAGTCTAGAAAATAGAAATATTGAAAATAGGCTTCTTGTGGAGATGCATGGCATCATTGCTAAAGAGGAGGATTATTGGAGGCAAAGATCCAGAGTGCAATAGCTTGCTGTCGCGGATAAAAACACTAGATACTTCCATATGTTGGCCCTAAAACACCATTCTGTGAATAGGATAACTTATATTGAAGAAAATGGTGATAATTTTGAGAAGGAAGAGGACATTAGGAGACATGTTGTTGAGTATTTTAGCAATCTCCTTTCGGCTAATGAGGGAATTAATCAAAATCTTCAGGACTATCTATCTGCAGCTATTCCCAGTCTTGTTATGGAAGAGGACAACAAAATTCTCTTGGCCATCCCTTCGAGGGATGAAATTAAGAGGGCTACTTTCTCTTTTGAAGGCAACAATTTTCCTAGACCTGACGGCTTTCCTATGTTCTTTTTCCAAAGGGTCGAGGAGATTATGGAACAGGATGTGGTGAATGCGGTTAAGGAATTTTTTGGATCGAGAAGCATCCTAAAGGAACTCAATGCTACCTTCTTGGTTTTGATTCCCAAACATTCTAGGGCTGTAGAGTTTGAATCTTTTAGGCCCATTAACCTATGCAATTCTTTCTATAAAATTATTTCTAAAGTCTTGACTTCCAGAATTTTAGCTATCCTTCCTTCCTTAATTTCCCCTTAGCAAAATGGTTTTGTTCCTGGTAGGCAAATTTTGGATTCGATTATTACGATGCATGAAAATATACATTTTCTTACAGTGTCTAAGACTGAAGGTTTTCTCTTGAAGCTTGATATCTCCAAAGCCTATGACTGGGTGGAGTGGAAGTTCTTATTTAAAATCCTGAGGTCATTTGGCTTTTGCAATAGAGTCATTTAGTTGATGTGCCAACTCATCTCTTCTACGACCATCACCATTTTGGTTAATGGATCTCCTTCACATTTTTTTAAGAATTCCAGAGGGTTAAGACAAGGTGATCCTATTTCCCCTATTTTGTTTACCTTAATGGCCGAATACCTTGGAAGGAATCTAAAAAAATTGGTGGCTCAAGAAGCTTTGTTGGGTTTACGCCCTTCATCTTGCAATATTGTTAGTTCCCATCAACAATTTGTTGATGATACCATTTTGATGGGCAGATCTACTGTGGCAGAAGCCAAAACTCTTAAAAAAGTTTTGGATGATTATGAGGGGGTTTCTGGTCAAAAAATAAATATTCAAAAAAGTTCTCTTTTCTTCTTCAACACTTTAGATAGAAGAAAAAATAGGATTTTTAACATTTTTGGGTGCACAGTGGAGACTCCTCCCTCAATCTATTTGCATCTGCCCTTGGGTCTTAAACCCTCCGACTCTTTCTAGAATTCCTTGGTGGACAGATTTAACAAAAAGTTGGCCGGTTGGAAGGGAGCTCTTCTTAGTCAAGTTGGTAAGATTCAACTCCTCAAATCCACCCTTTAGAACCTTCCTATTTATTCTTTAAGTCTTTTCAATATTCCCCTTAAGTATGCGGAGGCTATTGAAAAAACCCAGAAACATTTTCTCTGGTCTGGAGTGGAAGATAGGAGACACATGCCTCTCATTGATTGGGACTTGGTTTATAGACCGATGAAGCTTGGGGGTTTGGGCCTCAGAAGAATTAGAACTATTAATAAATCTCTCCTTTCTAAACAGATATGGAGAATTTTCTCATCAACTGGGGAATGGAAGAAAATCATAGAAAGTAAATATCTGGCTAATATTGGATCTCTTAATTCTTTGTTGGAATCTCAGTGTCTATCCAGGGGTTCAACTATCTAGAATGATATATTAAAAGGTAGTAAATTCCATCATTTAGGTTTGGGGTGGAGTATAAGAATGGAAATATTACCAAGTTTTGGGAGGATAGATGGCTTATGAGGGAACCTTTGGCTTCTTTTGACAGTTTCAAACTTTGGGCAAAAATTTGCAAGACCATTTTTGGTCCCCTTGTTAAATATTACTGGAGGAGTGGATGGTGGGTGAATCTTTGTCAGATCAGTTTGTCTCTTTCCCCTTTCCAATCCTCCCTTATGGCCTTCAGATTGGATTTGAATTTTTAGGAGGATATCTTGGTGTGGACGGCTTGTTCGTCTGGCAACTTCTTTGTTTCGTCGGCTGTCTCTTTGCTATCTTTTTCTCATGATCCCCCCCCTTTTTGGGCTAGATCTTGGCTAACCTACTTGAACCCTAAGGTTAACATTTTCTTTTAGATCCTTCTTCAAAATAAGCTGCTCACTCTGGACAATCTTTGCAAAAGGGGATTTCAGATCCCTAACCGTTGCTACCTTTGCAAGTGTGTTGTGGAAATGGCTAATCAGCTGTTTATACACTGTACCTTTTTGAAATCTATATGGGATAGGTTCTACTCTTTGTGGATAATTTCTTGGGTGTCACCTAAGTCTATTAAGGACCAGTTTATTCAGTGGAGATCCCAGTCCTCTAACCCGCATATTCGCAAGCTATGGTCCTTTAATTTTCCTTATGTTGTCTGGGGGGTTTGGAAGGAGAGAAATAATAGAGTGTTTAGGGATAAGGAATCTTCAGAGAAACTTGTGTTCGATAAAATTTTCAAACTCATTGGGGAAAACTTTAATCTGGCTTCTCCTCAGAAGTTGGAAATGGAATCTACGGTGTGTTCTGCTTATGATTCTGAAATTGTCAAAGCTTGGGAGATTAAAGGTGATGTGTCTAAGGCTGTTAAACCTATTAAAAAGAGTCGAGATGGTGTCTTTTGGTTTCAACCTCCCAGGGGTTGGATTAAATCTAGCTTTGATGGGGCAGCGAAAGGGAATCCAGGATTGGTTGGGAGTGGAGGTGTGTTACGTGATGATAAAGGTATGTTCATTATTGCAATGGCTATGTCTTTGGGGGTGCAGACTAATCATTTAGCTAAAGCATTAGGATCCTACCATATTATAAATTTTCCTTATAATATGAACTTTAAGAGTGTTTGGATTGAAGGCAACTCCAAGAACATAATTGATTGCCTCATTGGTGTGTCACCCCCATTGTAGACTATCAAATATTGGATTGATGAGACTAGGGCCACCTTATCTAAGTTTGATAAAGTTAAAATTTCCCATATCTATAGGGAAGGGAATGGAGTGGCAGACTTGTTTTCCAATGAGGAAGTAAGACAGAGTAGAAAGGTGAAGTGGCAAAATTTCCATGATTTTCCAGTTAACATCAAGGCCCTTATCAACTATGATTGCACTCATGGGAGAGAAGATGATTTTGAATATGATTAAGGTGAAAGGTGCCAAGTATAGTGATATCATAAGATTTGGTGGCAGACTTGTAATTAATATGACAACAGGGTTGAGTTCGCACGTTTTGTGGGTGCTTTGGTTTTACTACGCTTTCTTATGTCTACTCTTTCCTGGTTTGGGCATTCAGGGTAAAACTTTATCAAAAATGGGAAGAACTAGGAAAATAGTTGAACCTACTATGTGCACCAAGAATAAAGATAATTCAAAGGTGTGGAATAAAATCGAGAAGGGAGGGTTGCAATCATTCATTGAGAGACTTCATGGGCCTGAGCTGAGAGCGACATAATACTTTTTGAAGCACTGGAACAAAGGCAAGATCATTCTTTTTGGCAGGAAGGTGATTGTGGATGAGGAGCTTGTAGGTGTCGTTACTAGTCTTCCTATGGATGGTGTGAAATTCTATTAGGATAGGAAATTCTCGGATGAAGCTATGATCATTTTTCTGAAGACGGAGGAGGAAAAGGCGAGACTTGTTAAAGTCTCAAATAGCTATTTTGACTCGAATAGGATAAAGAAAATTTGGAGTGAGGTGCTCAGAGTTATCATGGAGTACATCATGTTGGACAAGAGATTCACTAGAGTTTACGGGTATCATTTTTCTTTACTCAATCATTTTAGATATAAGGTTAGGGTTTCTTTCCCCTATTACCTGTTATCCTCCTTGAATAATAGCATTGAGGAGAATAGGAAAAATCTTGAAAAGAATCTGGTCCTGCATGCTTGCCTAATTCAGCTCATCTATGAGCATTTCAAAAGTATGTCGATGGTTTCTAACCCCATCTCTGCCTCTGCTTTAGAGGGTTATGATACTGAGTCTAGTTCGCCTGAGGATGCCAAGGGTTCGGATTCAGATTGGGTGGAATAGACTACTCCTCTGCCTAGCAAAAAGAGAAAGAATACTCCTGTTGTTAAGCCTTCTAATAAAAAAATTTGTCCTCAGCAACCCTCTCTTCATGAGTCTGTGTCGAAGGAAACTTGTAGGGATGAACCTCCTGTGGAAAAATTGGTCGCCTACTCAGAGGACTCTTTGGACGAGAATGCTGTCGAACCTATTAAAAAACTTCTCTCCTTCACCTCTTTCCAGTCTATTCGTAGAGATGAAAGGCCCAACCATCATTTAGACCTAAACCCTAATGACCCTATTTTTGAACCTGATAGGGATTATCATGGTGATATTCTATCTCTTGCTAGAAACAAAGCTATTGATAATTTTAAAATTCTAAAGTGGGCCTTTCGTGAAATTAAGGACCTAAGCTTGAAAAACAGAGCTCTGACCAGTAAATTGGAAATTCTGGAAACCAAAATGGTGAAGCAGAACTTGGTTGAACCTCTATGGACGACGGAAGAGAAGATGGCCATGGTGGACTACATCCAGGAAGAGGTTGAATTTACCAAAGGCCTTAAGAAGGATGGGGAGATCTTGGGTAGAGAGGTTGAGAAAATTAGGGAAGCCCTAAAGGCTACGGTTGAACACAATCACATAATTGTCAAGAATAACACCATTTCCCTAAGAGCTATTGCGAAAAAAATGGATACTGCTCAACCATGTATCTTAATTGTGGATCTGGATATGAAGAAGAACAAAAAAAAAGATGGGGATTTGGGCCCTTCTAAGAGAACTAGAGCCAACATGAAGAAAAGACAAGATGTTGCGCCTTTGGAGACTCAAGATCTTAGGATGGTTGTGCAGGATATGGATATCCTAGAAATGGATGTAGCTGAGACCCTGAAATCTCTAGGTTAGTTTTGGTTATGTTTTCGTTGGTCTTTTCTTGTCTTTTTAGTGGTTTTTTGTTGTTGGCTGCTGGTCTTTACTATTTATCTTGTTATTGGAGCCTTTCTTGTCTGGGATTGTCTTTTGCTCAATCTTTTCTTGGTCTATAAACTTTGTGGTTTCGGGTCCCTGTAAAACCCATTTTTTCCTCTTTCAAAAACAAAAACAAAACCTTGAATTGTTTGATGAAACAAAAAAATTTGAATTTGAAAACCCTTATTGAAACGAAACAAAAAAATTGCATTTCAAAACCCTAGAAATTGAAATGAATTAAAAATTTGCATTTAGAAACCCTAATCAAACTTTTTGAAATCTCGAATTCAAATCAAAGCAAAAAAAAATAAAAATTCAAAACTCTAGTTTGAAATGAAACTAAAAAATTGTATTAAAAATCCTAATTGCTTAGAAATTGAAATGCTGAATTGAATTGAAACAAAAAAATTTGCTAAAATCCTAAATTGAAATCGAACAAATCATTTTGATTTTGAAAACCCTAATATTTGAGCTCAAGAAAATTCATTTGCATTTCTTAAATGTTTTAAATTTCATTTGCATTGTATGGAGAAAATGATATGTTAAACGTTAGTTTCAATGTTAAATTATAATTAGATTAGAAAAAATTTCCATTTTTTGTGAAATGAGTATAGTATTGCTATATGAATTTTCATTTAGAACTATCTTTTATATGAATTTTGATAAT
Source organism: Sequoiadendron giganteum (assembly GCA_007115665.2). Taxonomy (NCBI): domain Eukaryota; kingdom Viridiplantae; phylum Streptophyta; class Pinopsida; order Cupressales; family Cupressaceae; genus Sequoiadendron; species Sequoiadendron giganteum. The sequence continues at coordinate 603,340,684 of CM021100.1, read as the reverse complement.
TAATTATAGGTCAAATAATCAGTCCTATTAAAAAGATGAAATAAAAATAAAACAAAAATAAAAACACACTCTAAATTCAAAATCTAGCTTCATCTAGCTTCATCTAGGGATCTAGGGTTCTTGAATTGAAGTTGAACTACTTAATAAGAAATGGGGTATTTTGATGAAATGTAAATTATTAGGGATGGTAAATAAATCAACTCTCTTTAAAAAATATAGATGTCTATTCTATTAGAGAAAAAATGAAGATTTTGAACAATTAACTATTAGAAATTAAGATTTAAGTTATAATCTATTTTGAAGAAAAATATAGTTTTTAAATACATTTTTGAGAAAAATAATGGTAAGAAATATATAAATTAATTTAAAGAATAGAGTTTAGGGAAAACACATAATATTGATTTTTTGTGAAATTAAATGAGAGGGTTACTTGACACATAGAAATTAACTATTAGAAATGAAGATTTAAGTTATTAAGTAGTGGCATTTAAAAACACCTAGGGGTGAGTGAACTGGATCTCAATTGTCATGTTCTCATAGGTTATCCCTCATGATAAGATCAAGTTCATGATTATGGGAATGATTGAGCAGAATAGTATTCAAACTTGGAAATGGTGATGCATAACTAGATTAAATTTAGGTCCTCCTACTGAAGTGTTCCTAGCATAGTACTTTCAAAAATTTAAATGATTTTTCAATAATGATCAAGTGTAATTAAATGATAAAATAAAGACAATTGAATGCCTTTGAATACTAAGAAAGTTTAGTTGGCTCATAATGTATTATTAAATGTGTAAGGGATGGAAAATTTAGAATTTAAATTTTAAAATTATATGATTAAATTCATGGTTTAAGATTTACCATATATATACTTAGAGGATTGGTCTAGGATTTAAATTTTTGCACTAGTTACCTAGACACTAAATAATCTAAACATTTTTGTTTTCTAAGTTCTTTTAGGTTCTTTCAATTACAAACAATCTAAAATAAAATACTTGATTCAACATTAACTAATTTTATATTATACATTTTATATCATAAAATTCATTTAAGTGATTTAATATTAATGAAAAAAATATTAAATAAAATAATCTTATATTCAATTAAAAAAACATCCAGTTAAAATATACATCAAACTCAATCTTAATCATACATAATTATGTGTTTCTATTACGAAAATAGTCAATCTATTCATAAAATAAAAAATATTCATGAACTAGGCACTAACTTGCAAGTCCATTATTCCAAGGGCCACCCAAACTTCACCCTAAGTTCGCTAAACCCTAAGCCCTGAACTCTAAAATCTAAACCCTCGACACTAAAGCATCCATTTTGTCTTAGGACCTTAAAATCAAATTTGGTTGCCTTAGGAAACTCCACCAAATTTGATTCCCTTAAGCCATGTCATTTTTTCATAGAACCTTACTACAAAGATCCCCTTAAGCCAAATTTGATTCCCTTAAGGCATGTCATTTTGTCATAGAACCTTACTACAAAGATCCCCTTAAGCCATCGTATTACCATAAACCATAAACTCAAAACTCTAAAACCTAAATAGGCTAAAGACATCATTTTTTCCTAGGCCCTTAATGAAATTTGGTTGCCTTGGGCAACATCACCAAATTTTATTCACTTGAGCCATGCCATTTTTTCCTAGGACCTCACTAGACATAGATCCCCTTATGCCATCCTATCACCCTAAATTGTAAATTGATGTCTTAAGGGGTCCTAATATGATATTTCTTAATGGGATCAAAGAAGCTCTTAAAATTTGGTGGAGTTGCCCAAGGCAACCAAATTTAACAATAACAAGATTGTGCAAGATTATAATATGAATGATATTTCATGATATAGGTTGGTCAGTTGAAACAAGACCTATCTCAATCAACTATTCCACAAGAAAATGTTCTTCACTAAAGCATTCATTTTGTCTTAGGACCTTAAAATCAAATTTGGTTGCCTTAGGCAACTCCATCAGATTTGATTCCCTTAAGCCATGTCATTTTGTCATAGAACCTTACTACAAAGATCCCCTTAAGCCATTGTATTACTGTAAACCCTAAACTCAAAACTCTAAACCCTAAACAGGCTAAAGACATCATTTTTCCTAGGCGCTTAATGAAATTTGGCTGCCTTGGGCAACGTCACCACATTTTATTCACTTGAGCCATGTCATTTTGTCCTAGGACCTCACTAGACATAGATCCCCTTAAGCCATCCTATCACCCTAAATCATTCAATGAACTATTCCACAAGAAAATATATAGGGTACTCCCATGAATCTTATCCTATAGACCTATCTCAATCAACTGTTCCACAAGAAAATGTTCTTCACTAACTTGCAAGTTCATTATATTCCAAGGGAAACCAAAACTTCACCCTAAGTTTCGTAAACCAAATTTAACAATAATAAGATCATACAAGATTATAATATGAATGAGATAAATCATGATCTAGGTTGATTAATTTACGGTTTAGGGTGATAGGATGGCTTAAGGGGATCTATGTTAAACTGTAAACTGTAAACCCTATAACATTCATAAATTGTCTTATATTAATAGTTAATTGTATTTTCATTCAAGTAACATGCCTTAGACATAAATGAGGCTTACTTATTTTAACATATGTATTCAATTAGGCCATTTATATTGAATAGTTTAAGGGTATAAATCCTAAACATGTATCTTACATTTTGAAATTACAAATCTAATTTAGGTTCACTCATATCTTCTAGAGATCACATGGATCAAATCAATAATATTCGCAATCCACCTTCGTGCCATCTATCTCCACCACCTTCACCTCCACCTCCACCCACTCCACCTCATAACCCCCCACCTCCACCACCTGAAATCGATGGTGCTCATTTGCAAGCATGAATCAATTCCAATGTTAGAACCATCCAAGATCAGATCAACATTATTCAAAATGAAGAATTTGTCGCACCACCTATGAGGATGATTGCATCTAGGATGTAAACCATTGTTCATGTTGTCAGGGCTATGGATGGGATCTTAGATGAGCATCGACAATGGCTAGAGGAGAGGAGAACTTCTGATTCTGAAAAGGAAAACAAAAATAAATTAAGAGATGTAGTAGAGAGCCACAATAGTTTTTAAATTAAGACAATGATCTTAAATAGTTACGAATTTATGAATTTTGTGAATGATGGATATTTTGTGTGATGAATTTGGTGAACGATGGATATTTTGTGTGACTTGAATTTATGATTTTGGTTCTAGATGGATATTTTTAGTGACTTGAATTTATGATTTTGGTTCTAGATGGATATTTTTAGTGACATGAATTTATGAATTTGGTGGAATTTATGAACTTATAATGATGAATTTATAATAGTATATATTTTATGAATATCTAGTCTGATCATGATGGAAAATTGTAATATATATATGCGTTAGACATAAAATGAGCTTTTTGTGAATGTTTCAAGTTTATTGTTTACTATGTACACATGTATTAAAATTGCACATAGTTGTTAAATTTTGAAATTTGTATGTATGTACATAGTTTACTTTAATGATGTATGCATGCAAATTATGCATGGTATTTTTTATTTTAAATGTATGTACATGTTAAATGTATGTATGTTAAATGCATGGTATTTTTTCTATTTTAAATGTATGTACATAGTTTACTTGATCAAGTTCAATCAATGTATATGTGTGTTTCAATTTTATATGACTTTAATATATGTATGCACATCATATTTAAACAAATTTGCATGTGTGTTTCAAATTTAACTATTTCTTGTAATTTTTTAAGTTTGTATGTTAATTTAGTATAATTTAATGCAGGTGCACACTTATATCTCATATAATGGATGATTTGAATATTGATGATATCATCAATCCACCATCTTAGCCACCTCCACCTCCCCGTCCACCTCCACCTCCATCTAATATGCCACCTCCACAACCTGTTACATCTGATGAGGCTCACTTACGAGCACACATAAATGATTAGGTTGCATCAATAAAAAATCAAATCAATGCTATGCAGAGTCAAGCATTGATTCCACCCCATGTTAGACATTTTTCATCTGCAATGCAAAACGTTGTGTATGCCATTAGGACCATTGATTCTGATCTAGATAGGCATAGATGAGATAGAGAATAGATGAGACAATTTTATGCTAATGGTCTCTCTTATAAACAAATATCAGACCTTAAAATAATCAAATCCCACCTATCCCCCTACTTTCTTGACCCCATTACTCAACAATCCATTCCTACAAACAAATCTAGAATATCCATGAGGTGGTGCATACATCCACATATGAGTGCACATTTTTGGGATCGATGGTATATGGTTTTTGATAGTCCCCCACATGCTAATTGGGAGTGCCCATTGTATTTTTTGAGGAAATTATATGTAGAGTTTGTTATGGCTCAAAATCCCAATTATTTTTATTTTAAATCATTTCAAGGTGTTGGTGGTGGCATGCCACAACAGAGGTTAGGGGAAAGGGTTGATCCCCAATGCCCTGTGCATGAGAAACCCCTTGTTGTTGCTCTTGGTCCTCCCATTCCTACACCTTTGCATCATCAATCTCTGGTCTTGACATTAGGTTCCCTTAGTACACTCATAGGAGACCTTGATCAACATGCTTCTGCAATAGCGGGTGGGGAGCATAGAGATGATGATGATGGAGGAGTGTTTTATGGAGCTGGTCCAAGTACCACTCTAGGAGTGTCAAGGCTCATCCCACATGTATGTACTAGTTGCCATCAAGTATGCTATGGACCTGATCAGGCCACACCTAGTTCGGGTGGACGTAGAGATTCTAGTTGTTCATTTGGTCACATCAGTTCATTTGTAGAGTTTCTTACAAGAGGTGAACATCTTGAGGACACTGGTACACAGGTATAAATATGCATCTACACGTTCATTTTATAAGAATTTTGATGAATGTATTTATCAAAGTAAATTTTGTAATACATTGTAACAATCAAACTATTTGGTGTAAAGATGGGGCAATCATCTATTCCATGAGTACATACATGAACACCAGTCCTCATCAGAAACCCTTATGGGGTATTTTGATTTCAATTTTTAAAATTATAAATGAAATGATTTTTAACTTGAGTTTTAAATTTATAATTGAATAACATATATGTTTGAAATATTTATGTTGGTTTAGGCGAGTCAATCGGCTTCCACGTCGATTCCACCTAAGGGGTTGTCGAGCACTCCTCCACAATCGTTCATCGTAGACCAGGGGCAGGTACATTTATATTGTAAATTGTTTAACTTACATTAGTATAGTTACAATTATGAATTTTTAATTCACTATATATGAAATGTGCATGTACACTTCTAAATATTATAAGCTTACATGTTACATGTCTACATGTATGTCTAGGTTGATACCACAATGAGAATGGGCATCGAGAAAACATTAGATGTTGTGGCTACTCGTGAGGCCTCTAATTTTCAAATTGTTTAAAAAAAATTCTACACAAAATGTGCAAACTTGAATATATATATATATATATATACCTAATTCAAGTATGTACATGCTTTAATTTTGATCTTGTAGGACTTTTTTAGTGCGACTTTCAACCCTTACCCAGACATAGTTACACCTCCAGGAGGGCATGCGGAGCGGGCTCTAGATCAAATGGTAATTTAAATTTTTTATTATATTTAAATTCAATTATAAATTATATATTGTGAATATATAACTTTAATTTTAAATTTCAAATTGAATATATATATATATATATATAATTTGAGCTAATACATGTTTTAAATTATTTTTCTTTTATAACATGTGACACATCTAGTAGTTGAGAATGTACAAACATGTCTTGCAAAAGAGGGTGCACAACCTATGGATATGGTACAATATAAATTAATTTCAATTAAATCATTTTTAATTGTAGACTTGTGCATCTAATTTCAATTTTTTTTCTCTTGTTTATGTAGATTGATTCAGAGAATGTAGAGGTTGCTTTAGGTGCAGTAGAGCATCCAAAACTAGATATGATGGCAATTTAATTTTAATATGATGAATTATAAATTAAATTGTCATTAAATTTTTTTTCATTGTCTTACATATGATTTCATCTTTCTCTTGTATAGAGTGTTTCAAGTCATCTGCATAGTCTGCATGGCGTGAAGAGGTCTCTTGATTATAGAGACAATACATGACCTAGAAACATGATTTTGTGGGTTATATTTGTTTATTTTGTGGACTATGTTTCTGGTTTGTCATGTACTCTGTTGTACTTTATATTTCATGGTTCTTGAGTACTTAGTTGGACTTTAGTTCATGGGTTGTACTCTGATGGACTTTTTTTCATGCGCTTCATATATTGGTTTCATGCACTTAATATATTTACATAAATTATGGACTATTATTGTTTGAAATTTTAATCTACACATATACTTTTATGCATTATATGTTCATAGTCAAGATATTAATATAGGACATTAATGTGAAATTAAATATAAATATGAAATTAAAGTTGAAATTAATAGGACATTTTAATAATTATAGTTTACAAATCTAGTGATCTCATACATGATATGTACATTTAATAATTAGCTATAATTAGTCAATGAACTTATTCAATTAACGTCAATCAATAATTAGTCAATAAATCTTAATTTACAAACAAAAGCAATTCGTTTATATACCAAAAAGGATAAAATTTTAAGAAATAAACAAAACCATACAAGATTAGAGAACAAAAGCATTAATAAATTCTATAAATAATAAAATCCAACACTAATTTATAAGATGTCAAAACAAAGAATGGCATCCAATACTAATTTTTAAGCTTTCAACACAAATAATGGCATCCAATACTAATTTATAAGCCGTCAAAACAAATAATGGAATCCAATACTAATTTATAAGCTGTCAAAACAAATAATGGCATCCAATACTAATTTATAACTTGTGAAAACAAACAAGTACATTGAAAACAAATAAGGGGACATCTTAAGGGGTCATAATATGATGTCTTAAGGGGACATCTTAAGGGGTCATAATACGAAGTCTTAAGGGGATGTCTTAAGGGCTCCTAATAGAACGTCTTAAGGGGATGTCTTAAGGGTTCATAATAGAACGTCTTAAGGGGTCACAATACAAAGTCTTAAGGGGGTGTCTTAAGGGGTCATATTACATCTTAAGGGGATGTCTTAAGGGGTCATATTACATCTTAAGGGGATGTCTTAAGGGGTCATATTATGTCTTAAGGTGATGTATTAAGGGTTCATAATAAAATGTCTCAAGGGGATGCCTTAAGGGGTCATAAGGGGATGTCTTAAGGGGTCATAATACAATTTCTTAAGGGGTCATAATACAACATCTTAAGGATATAATTGATTTAACAATACTGTATGCATGATATTTAGTGATTTGAAGACATACTAGGAAACATATGTACATATATGTCATCTCAAAACAATGTTTACAAAATTTGGATATGCCATCTCAAGAACATCTCAAACTCATGCCCAGAATGTACTAGGTCTTCACACTGCCTGATATCAAAATGGTACAAGCAATATCAATGAAATCATCAAAACATACATATTTGAATTTATATAAAACTATCTATATGTACACAACTCAAGTACCTGCATTTAAAAGTATTTCACACATGTGTAGGTTGAATCCAGGCATCCTCTCCTTTTTGTTTCAAAGTATGAGATCAATGAAATGATGGCTTAAGGATACAAAAAAGGATAATAAATCAATTTTAACTATTAATTTATAAGCAATATCAATATGCAATCAAAACACGTATTTAAATATATTTTAACTAATAATTACCTCTATTTAAAAGGACAATATAAAACTTAAACTATATTTACCTATATTTACTTATTCCATTGTACCATCTGCATCCTCTCTTTTTTGTAATTCATCTATGATTGTCTCATGCTCTTCCATAGAAATTTTCCATAGCACTTTATTTGCAGGTCTTTCGCGATACCGATCTAGTTTTATATTTGTTGCCACCACCAAATGTGAATAATGTATAATCTTTTTATGCGGTTCATAATCTTTGAATGTAGGTAGACAATTCTTCCTTGCTAGGTATTTTCGTAGCCAAGTGCCAACAACCACAACTGATCCTATTGGAAAACATGAAAAAAATCAACATATAAGTTCTCAAAATTTTCTTAATGGGATGAAAGACTTGTTCTACAAAATTGCTTAAGGGGATCAAAAAAATTGTTATCCAAATTTTCTTAAGGGGATGTCTTAAGGGGATCACGGTACCTGTTGGATAATGATAGCCATCATCATCTTCTCGAGGTGATATTAACTTATGTTTACTCTCCACACAACGAGCCAACCAATATTCTATTTGCTCTTCATTCCCCTTAGGTGCAACAACAGCATACACATGTCCTACAAACAAAATATGAATTAATAACTTGTGCATATCAATATAAAAAATTTAGTATTACAAAATAACTTAATTAAGTGATATAAAATGAAATAAATTGAATTAAATTACCTTCTTGTACAAGGTCTGAAATGCGGTCATAGTCTTCAGATGCAAACACTTGATCATTTTCTTCAATAGTTCTTTCATATTGATCATGTGCTTGTGCAGGTGTCAATGATCTTTGCACTCGTTGTTCAACCCATTATGTATTTTCACATGCTTCCCAATCTCCTGAGATAAAAAAATGGAAAAAACATGCAAGCTCCCTTGTCCAGATAGTCCATATGCTTGCTCTCGAACTCCTAAATGAATGCCATTTAGTTGATCCACTGATTGTCTCTTCGTCAACTCTAGGTACAATGTTCTCTTCTTCAACCAATCAAAAGAATCGATGAGATCTAGAGTACTCACTCAAACCAGATGTAGATAATATTGTATTACACCAATTGAAAATCCCACGTGCATCTTTAAATTTTACTGCATCTTCGAATTTTAATTGTTCTCTAGCAAGAATTCTTTTGACACATGCACCAACTCCATCATGTTCTCCTTTACCATGGGCCCAGCTTCAAAAAAATCCATATATGTTGGACATTAAGTTCTTTGTGTATCCTACTTAACCAATAGAACATTCAAGCATTCTTGAACTGCCCTGTACAATTATCTAACCATATGAGGTGTTCTTTCTTATGGATTCCTCTTTCTCTTAATTTTTTGTAAAATATACTGAAACAATATTGAACAAACTCTGACGAGTGTAATCGGTTGTCACTCAAATAAAAATGATACTCCCTCAAAAATTTTCTATCATCCTCAGTGCTATCATCTCCATGTCTATAAACAATATGGACAAACATAGCTACTTGCACTCATGAATGCATGCACACTAATTTTTTCTGTAACTAAATCACAACGCTTTCCTATTTTTCCATCTTTTAAAGAATAGTGAACATTCTTAAATCTTTTAACTTCTACTAATTGTTGTCCAAAATCATTATCAACACTTTCATGCATACAAAATCCTAAGAATGAAAGATTTACACAGTCAATGCATTGTCTAGAAATACAAGAACTTAAATAAAACAATTTACCATTAGATCTTTCACAAAAAAAACTTGAAATAAACTCCCTTATTGCTTCAGGTGGCATATTAATACCACATTCCTGTATAATCATGTTAGTATGCATAGTACAATGTATATATCAAAAAACATCATAAAATTAACGAAATTGAACATGTGTTTTACAACAACAATATATTCGTTGCTTATTAATTTTTACATACCATGGTTTACATTTTTCAAAAGACCTTTGACTTATTTTAATATTACCGGGTAACACTAAATCACCACAAAATTTTCTATTAAATTCAGTTTGTGTTGTATCTAATAGGTGTTTTGGGTGAGAAATGTGAACTTTGGACCCCACCCTTAATTTTAAAACATCTCTAGCATTAGATGAAACCCTAGTATTATCATGCCAATATTTTTCAATCAAAGATTTAATTTCAACATTCAATTTCATATCAGACCTCGGGAGTCAACCACTGAAACTCCAACATTGGTTGATAGGATCATTTTCTATAATTTCTCTTCTTTTTGCCGCTCTTAGCAATGTTTTAGGATGTATTTTTAAAAATTCACTAATATTTCTTATCATTCTTTTATTCAAAGTTTCTTTATTAACTATAGCACTTGTTATAGCTCTTCTTGCTGCATTTTTATCTCTAGATCAACTCTTTTTTCCAATAGATTGAATGGCACTAGCAACAATACACATAACATGTTTTAATGATTGACCTTTTCTTTTTGGTTTAACAAAAAAGCCTAACTTTTTCATTATTTTCCTCATTTTTTGCATTCTCATCAATTGCATCATTAGTTGACATTGAATTGCAATTTTTTTATGATAAAATAATTCGTTGTATATTTTATTTGCATGTGTTCTTATTTTCCTCCAAGAAATTTGACTAGCAAGATTATCAAAAACACTACTTTCAATTTTAAAAAAAAAATTCATTAAATTGAACATCATATTCTAGATTTTCATCTTCATCTTCATTTTCATTTTCATTTTCATTTTCAACTTCAAAACAATTTACATTTTCATCTTCATTTTCATCAACAAAACTGTTATCATTTTCATTTACATCAACAAAACAGTTTTTATTTTCATTTTCAACAAAAGGATTATTCTCAATTTCATTTTCAATAAAAGGATCATTCTCATTTTCATTTTCAACAAATTCTATAAAATTTTCATCTCTCTAAATATTATCAATGTCAACATCGTTAAGTCTAGCATCTTGTAAAATTTCTACATACGAATTTACCATTTCACTAACATGTGGATTTGAAGACGTACCTAGATTTGTGCATATTGAAACATTCTCCATAACATTGAAAGAGGGATTTGAAGACATAGTAGGACTTTCTTGTACAATCATATTCTTCTCCAAATTGACTTCTTGCAAATTAGCTTCATCTACAACCATGGTCTCCTCTATGTTTTCATCTTCAATAGTTGTGGAATTGGATGCTCCCCCATCATTCATTGATTTAATTCTCATTATTCTTTCTCTTTGTCTTTATCTCTCCTTCTCTTTGTTTGCTTCAATTTCTTCAAGATTCAATGTCTTCCTCCTCTTATTATGAGCTTTATCTCCCATGATTATAAAATTCTCAAGCACAAATGAATGTAAATAGTGAAATTCTTCAAAAAATTCAATTCAAATTGGAAGTTTAAGACCTATAAGGACTAAATTCTTCCTCTTGTGTTCCTCAAAACAAGTAGAAAACTAGCACAATTCCACTTTAAAACTAATTTCTTCATGCCTCCTTTGAAAAAATCAATTCATATTGCAATTTGAAGACCTTTTGTTCCTTCTTTGAAAAACAAGATCTCTCCTTTGAAAAAATTAATTAAAAGAGCAAGTCACGACCTGTAAAAAAAAGCTTGAGATGGAAAAAGTCCAATTTTACTGCTCTCGGCCATACATGTGAAGTTGTAGACTTCACAGTAAAATTTGACAGTAAATTTAAATAAACATGCTTAAAAAGAAACGGGATCCCGATTATAGAACGAGATCCCACTTTTTAAAAAACGAGATCCTGATTATAGAATGGGATCCCGCTTTTTAAAAAGCGGGATCCTGTTCTATAATTGGGATCTCGTTCCCAATATTTATTGTCGGGACCGTTGGCAAGGGAACGGGATCCTGTTTCATAAACAGGATCCCATTCCCCTCCCAACTGTCACCATATTGAATTTTAAGGAACGACATCCCGTTTTTAAAAATTTGATTTTTTTTTTGCTTTGTGGTCGGGTTTTTGCCTCGGATTTTTGGTTTGATAAAAGCATTGGGAGTTTGAACCTAGGCCTTCAACTTGGTTTGACCTGCAAGTTGAAGGTTCTAATAATGTCAAAGAAAAAAATCGAGTTTCGACATATGGCTGACAACTTTTTTTGTAGAATTTTTTGACGAAATTAAAACCCATTTTACATTAAAAAATGTAGATTTAAAATATGTAATTTTTTTTACAATTGGATTATTTTTTCTATTTTTCAATTAATTAATGATGAAACTAGTCCATAAACATTAAATATCAGTGTTTTTTAATATTTTAATAACTTTTGATCAACATAACATTTTGATGAATGGATTGCACAAGAACAAACTTTAGACAATTCTTTTCAATTTTAAAAAAAAATTGCAAAAAATGATAAATTTAGGTCATCTTATGCGTGTCGTACACGATGATTTTTCAAAACGACAAATGTGCCTGATAAAAAATTAACAAAAAAATAAATTCAATAAAAAATTACAAAATAAATCCAAAACAACCTTTAGTGAGTCACAAGTCTTTTCCGAAAAGGATTTAGAAAAATATGATACTTTAGGTCAAAATATGGATGTTGTACACATGCATGGTACGGTAAAAAAAAATGACTTTGAAATAGTGGTTTTTACAAAATCCTATTGAAACTCAATTTGTACAATCTGGGTATTGAAATAAATTACATATTTGGAAACTAGACTCTGAGTACTACATTTTATGATCAGTGACTTTTTCGAAGATTCCATTTCTAAGTGCTTGAAATTTTAAGGTCAAATGTGTCAAACTCTAAAAATCAGAGAAAACACTTCCACTTTTTGGCCAAAAAGTGGACTCAACTTCTTGTCAGCACCCACATGCTTTTCTACTTCATTTCAAGGTTTGACTAAGGAAAACCTCTACCCACTAACAAATCAACATTTTTCTCCCTCTACATGGTTGCAGATCTAGTTTTTATGAGACTCCTTGAAGATCCTTTGAAGAAAAATTTGCAATATTGAAGAAAGCTATCAAAGTTGTCAATAATTTTTCATCTTCATGGAAAGTTACCTACAAGCTAAAATTTAAACTTTCAGACTCAGAGATTGGATGGAAGAGAAGCTACAAAAGATCACTCAAGGATACTAAAGTTTTAGAAAAACCCTAATATTGGGACTAAATCACCACCTTTGGCATATGAGTTTTAGTATACCACTTTTCAGAAATTTTCTATAGATCTTCGTTTATCAATTGCAAATTCTAGATTCAGCCAGAAACACTAAACTAGGACTAAATCGCCCAATCTGGCGTATGAGTCCCAATTCACATCAAAATTCATAATTTTTGGATTATAGACCTTATTTTGGACAACTCGAGTCTTACAAGTACTTCTTTGTTTAACCTCAATTTGTTATTCTAGTTTCAAATTCATTTTCTAGGTCATATAGCTAGATTTGCATATTGCATTCATTTCCTTTGTTCTAAGCATTTGCTTAGTGGTGAAGCCCCTTTTAATCACACCTAAGGAAACCTTCTAGATATCTATTTTCCTAATGTGATCATTAGGTTGAGATCTGTATGGTTTTCTTGAATGAACTAAGAGTGAAATAGGAGGGACCTACCCCCTTATGTGTGTTCCATCTTGTAAAAGGTGGAGCACACCCTATTTTCTTTAGTTCATTTTGGTGAACTCGAACTTTGAACAATTGCATTTCTGATTTGGAGTACATTGCATTCCTAGATCTAACTTACATTAACTTTGTATCAAATCTTCTATTTAATAATTTTCATTTAGGGCTTGTAAAATTTACATTAGTGAAAAGTGCATATAGGTTGCATTTTTGCATCTCAAATCATTTAATTTTACTTAAATTTTGCAATTGAAAACATTATAGTCAACATAAAATTTAGAAACCTTAGAATCACCTAAAAATTTGTTGAATTTGGGTCAAAAAACCTAATCTAGGACTCATTCACCCATCTGGGCAATTTAGTCTCTGTACAGGGGGTTTTTCTAGATTTCTAGGAATTTTGTGTGATGTCTTAATCAACATATAAACCTTTCAAAAACCATAACTTGGACTCATTCACCCATCTAGGTGATTAGTCCCATATCAGACCTTAAATTGCATTTTACAGCTTTAAAAACCTTGTTTCTATTCTTTTGTTTGTTGTTGTTTTATCTTTTTTTCAGATTACTAAGTTTCTATTTCACTCATTTCATTAGACCTAGCTTAATTTGGTTCATTTCGTGCAATTATTAATTAAAAAATTTTATTTACATTTCATTCTAGGTTATTACATTGGGGTAAGTGCACCAAGATGGTTCCCAAAAAGGGGACTTAACTGGACAACTTTTTTCTGAAATCAGGAAATACTTACCTTGGACGTGAAATTGAGGATACTTAGACTCAAAATTTTGAGATGGAAAAAAAAGAAGGATTCAAGTGCTCTGAGTCTACTTTCTAAATTACTAATTTATTTTGAAAATGATTGAGATTAAGGGGTTCAAATGAGGGACGTACACAAAATGGTGTTGTTTTTGTCAAAAAAAAATAACATAGCAACTCTTGTACGACCCTCGTACGGTGAACTTTTTTTTAGTATTTTAAAAATCAAAATGGTTAGAAGTTAGCTAACAGTATGTAGCTGATGCACGATTTTTTTGATAATTTTTTAATTAATATATGATTTTTTACCAATTTGCGAAGTGGACATATCCTCAAAATAGAATTTCGGCCGTGCTACCCCTACAAATTTTGGAAACTAATTGATTTGTTTTTTTTTAAATTTTTAAATTTTGTAGAATGGAGTCAATTTTCTAAAAATGTAATTTATTTGAAAAATTGATGAACGGTTAATTTATAACGAAAAAAATACCAAACACTGCTTTTTGGCAAAAAAAGACATACAGATAAAATAAATTATGGATGAAAGACTTAAAATTTTTAGAAAGTAAAAAAAATTACATCTTTGGATACCTAAAAGATAACCCAACATTACCCATGTGCTCAATTTTTTTGATATTGAACCACATGCAATCTTGACGATGAGCATGAACTCGATTATGAGAAATACAGTGGAATTTAAAAAAAAACATCTATGGTCATTGGGAATGCCCTCCAAGCCTTTGGTTGGTATTCCAAGGCAAATACCAAGCTTAAAGTTCGGTAATTGCCAAAGCAATATATAACGTCAGCGCGTTATAACATGCTCGCATTATATCTCACTTTTGACATGGTTTTTGTTTCTGCAGGGAAGATGTCTACTAGCACATAATGCGAGCGCGTTATAATGCGCTCACATTATGTCTTACTTTATGTTAAATGCTAATATATTAATGTATGCTGATATATTTTTATGTACATGTATGTATGTATGCTTGTATGGATGTAAGATTATATGTACATATGTATTATGCTTGTATGTATGCATTTATGTATGTCCTTAGAAGAAGGGAGAATTTAGAGAGAGTCTAGAGAGATGGAGAGAGGGAGTGGGAGAGAAGGGGTTGGATTGAGGGGGACTTAGCTAGGTAGGGTGGGAGGGAGAGAGAGAGAGGGGGGGTCAGAGAGAGAATTGAGGGAGAGGGAGAGAGAGAGAGGGGTGGGAGAGAGAGAATTGAGGGAGAGGGAGAGAGAGAGAGACAAAGAGAAAGAGAGGGTTATGTAGGTAGGGTGCGAAAGGGAGAGACTTGAGAGTGTGAGAGGGAGAGACTTGAGAGTGTGAGGGGGGTGAGAGGGAGAGACTTGAGAGATAGGTAGTGAGAGGGAGTATGAGAGAGAGGGAGTGTGAGAGAGATGGAGTGTGAGAGAGATGGAGTGGGAGAGAGGAGTGTGAGTGAGAGACCTGAGAGAGGGAGAGGGTGTGAGAGGGAGTGACTTGATAGAGCTAGAGAAAGAGGGGGGTGGAGTGAGAGGGACTTATCTAGGTAGAGTTGGAGGGATATATAGAGAGAGG
This sequence comes from Sequoiadendron giganteum, assembly GCA_007115665.2. Lineage (NCBI taxonomy): Eukaryota > Viridiplantae > Streptophyta > Pinopsida > Cupressales > Cupressaceae > Sequoiadendron > Sequoiadendron giganteum. The sequence goes on along the minus strand of CM021100.1, from coordinate 603,324,978 downwards.
GGAGAGAGACAAAGAGAGAGTTACATAGGTAGGTTGCCAAAGGGAGAGACCTTAAAGAGAGAGGAGGTGGGAGGAAGAGACATGAGAGAGAGGGAGAGAGAGGTAGTGGGAGAGAGTGGGATGGAGTGGGAGGGACATAAAGAGAGATGGATAGAGGGAGTGAGAGAGGGTGGTAGGGATTGATTGAACGAGAGGTACGCAGAAAGAGGGAGACGGTAGATAGAGACAATTAGAGAGGGTGGGAGGGAGGGAAGGAGGGAGAGGTGAGATGTATAGATAGAGAGAAAGTGATATTGAGGGTATAGGGTTGAGGGATTAGGGTGGAGGATCTATAGGGTTGATGTTTCTAGGGTATTAGGGTTTAAGGTTTGAGGGTTGATGGAATAGGTTTGATGGTAGAGGGTATTTGGTTGAGGGTATAGGGTAGAAGGTTTAAGGTTTAAGCGTTTAGGGTTGAAGGGTTTGGGGTTAAGGGTTTAGGGTTAAGGGTTTACTTGGTTGAGGGTAGAGGGTTTAGGGTATAGTTTTGAGGGTATATGGTTGAAGGATTAGGTTCAGGGTCCAATGTAAGGGGTAGAGGGTTTAGGGTTTAAGGATTGAGGGTTGAGGGTTGAGAATTGAGGGTTGGGTGTTTAATGTATAGGGTAAAGGGTAGAGGGTTTAAGGGTTGAGGGTTGAAGATT